>PJAB01000610.1:0-23158 GCA_002887195.1 Chrysochromulina parva | reverse complement strand
TAGCCTGCGGGCAGTGAGCGCATGACAGCAGCAAATGATGCGTACGCGCGATCGACATCAAGCAGCTCCGCATGGAGGAGGGAAGCTCCGATAAAGCACATCGCTTGATGGTAGCCTTGGGTTGGCTGTGACGACACCCACCTACTCAGAAGCTGGCGAAGCCCTTCCCTGTGCGCAGCAGCGTCGTCATCGTGCACACCCAGTTCGAGGCGACCAGCGCGAGAAAGATCCTTGTCGATCTGCTCTGTTGTCACCACGGCGTTGCACTCCCAGTTCGAGGCGCGTGCGGCTCCCTCGCCCTCTTCCTCGTCGCTCTCGGAGACGAGGTCGCCGACGAAGAGGACGAACCACACGGCGACTATGCCGATGCACACGTGGACGCTCAGGCCATGCGGGGTGAGCTCAAGCGCGCCGACGAGGATCGAGGTCGTCGCCAGCGAGAGGAAGCAGGTGTGGAAGAGGGGCGAGGGGATGCAATGGAGCAGCATGGCAGTCGTGAGTGCGCCCGCGATGACGCAACCCGCGAATACGAACATGATGACCCACCAAGACTCGCCAAAGGCCTCCTTGAGCACCGGCACGAGGCCGAAACCATCGAGCAGATTGTCGATGGCGAACACAAGGCTCATGATCATCTTTTTGACGAGCGATAGGTTACAGGCAACCGGCTCGTCGTCATACGCGAGGACGACGCCGTCGACGAAGAAGCCGATAAAGTACGCGATTGTTTCAGCCGGCGTGAAGATGTGCTCGGCACCTGTCCCCGAGCCCGATTCCTCAGGGTTCAAGCCAGGGAAGCCGGCCGCAGCTGTCTGGAGGATGGCCGATGTCGAAAAGCTCAGTACGATCAGCACGGTGACTGCAATCTTGGCGAGAATGACTGTGGACTTATCGGTGCTGCCTTTGATGATGGCAGCGACCGCGGAATCGCCGCTCTCCAACACGTTGGGGAAGAGCTCTTTATAATACGTGATGAGGAGCGCGCCGCCTGCGATTTGTTCAGAAGCATTTCCAAGCGACTCTGAGAGCTCGCCGATGCCGACCGCGATGCCGAGGGCAATAATGAGCACGAGAGCTGGGACGGTGGACGGCACGAGCCCGATGACTATGCGCTGGCGCAATGTGAGCGTAACTGCTTTCGCTTCCGGCATGGCGGCCCGGTCTAAGGGGGATGTTGAAGAGCGTGACGAGGATGCCGACGGCGACGTTGCCCTGCTGCCGACGTTTCGTACCGGTAAGTCGTTTCGAGGCGCGGCGACACCCAGCCTCCCGTGTCAGCGCGGGCACTCCACTGTAGAGTTCCACGAGGGGCGTCTCGCGGAGGCACGGACGGCGGCTTCCTCCCACCAGGCTTGGCTGCGTTACATGTACCTTGGCTGGCCGTACATGTAAGCGTACGACTCGCCAAACGGCGGTGCCTGGCCTTTGCTCCCCCGCCCAGCTCCCCCGGCTGCGACGGGCCTAAACGAGAATACAAATCTGAAGCAGAAGAAAACCTCGTGAAAGACTAACGGAAACCTCTTTGATCACACTGACCAACGAACTGACCATGAAAAAGTCGCGTCAATAGCGCAGCGCACGACGTCCGCGGCGCGGTCAATAGCTCAATACATGTATCCGCGGTCGGGTGTGAGCTTGAGAGTGGATCCCTGCCTCGAATCTGTCTTTTTGCCGGGTCATTGGCATGCGCGAGGACGGACGGAGCTAGCGTCTCTTCAGGGGGCCGCGAAACACTCGATTCTGACTCGATGATCGTACTTACCCCTTGGCTCCGGGGCCCATCTCGCATCTGGCGGGCGGCGGCACCGTCGCACGTCGGCGGGCCGGCGCTCGCTCCCTCCCTCGAGTTCAACATAGATCGTCGCAAGTACTGATCAAGTTACACAACTAGTTCTCGTCTGAAAGAAGTGACAACCTTTGACGAACACAGACTGCTCTACGGTCTCGCCTCTGAGGACACGGCGGCGCACGCGACAGCCCGCGCGGAGTTTCGTGCGAGCGGCGGAATTGGGATTGAAGCGTGAATCTAGAGTGAATCGTACCCCCTAGAAAGCACGGAAGGTGTAGATGAAAGGGAACGCCGCTCCCTCAGTTGCGGGCTGAGTGCGGGCGCTGCGGAAGGCCGTGCGAGGCCAGTGCCGTGCGAGCCGCCCGCGGGGTGGCCGGACGGCTCCGCGCGACGCGTGGCGGCACAAATTGGGGGGCCTTGGGCGGTCCATCCCGCGCGTCCATGACAGCTCGCACGCCGACTAGCTGCTTGCTCAGCTCGTGCTCCGCGAGGCACGCGTAGGCGCCCTTAGCGCGCTGCGCCACAAGATGCATGTCGCGATCGTGTGTGTGGTGCAGCATCTGGTCGGCTCGTCGCTGCACCGAGTTCCATGCGCGCACCTCCGGCCTTGGCGTCTCGGGAATCATCGCGTCCCGCGGTATCCGTGCACCATACTTGAGCAAGGACGTCAAGCGCGCCTCGGCCCGTGCAAATAGCTGCAGCTCTGCTTTGGTGAGCTCCTCCTCCTCGAGATCCTCGCCGAGATCCGCGCCCGCGGCGAAGAGGGCAGCGTACGGAGAGCTCGCTCGCTTCTGCTCTCTGGCCACCTGGAGCGTGAGCCTCGAGAGCTCGGAAGGGTCCACTCCGTTCGGGTCCTTTTTGCCCCCTCCGCGGTATTCAAAGACGGGCGCCTGGCGTGGAGCGCCCGAGCGCCGCGCTATCCAGAGGTTCTTCACGGTGTCCAGGTGTTCCTGAACCACTGTCCGCTGCTCCGCCGTGGGCCGTCTCTGGAGCCGCTCCTTCTCGGCGTCACGCGCCGCCGCAACATTTGATGGAATCACAATTTTCTCTTCCGGCTGTCGCGGAGACCTATACTGGACCTTCAGCGGGCTCGCCAGAGAATCGACGCCAACAGCCGCCATTG
Organism: Chrysochromulina parva; assembly: GCA_002887195.1. Classification (NCBI taxonomy): domain Eukaryota; phylum Haptophyta; order Prymnesiales; family Chrysochromulinaceae; genus Chrysochromulina; species Chrysochromulina parva. Next base: position 20,246 of record PJAB01000610.1, on the reverse strand, counting down.
CCATCGTCGCTCGCCATTTCGATCGTGCGGTCATCGGCGGCGCGATAGACGGTGCTGGACGATGGCCCATCTCGCCGATTTCCAGCGGCGCTGGTGCCGCAAGCCCTCTCAACGTCGCTCTCGTCGCCGGATCATTGAGTGCGGCAGCAGCGATGGCGGCGACGCTCTTGAGATCCCAAGCGGGGCGGCGTGGACTCCTTGGAACCCCCTGCGGCGAGGGTGCTCGGAAGATGGCGGCCAGCAGCTGCATATCGCGTGGACCCAAGCTGCTGCTGACGTTCCTGATCGACAGGGGCGGATCGACAGCCTGGGTCGGCTGGCCTTCTTCGATGAACGGCATGCGACAACGAAACTCGTTACGTTGGCCGCCGTCGCGGTCCCATTGTGAGACACGTCGGATGGTGGCGGAGCATGTTCCGTCAGGCGTCGCGTCTTCTTCACAATTCGGGCCCCGAACTTGAATCGCACTTATCGTCGTATTTCACGCGATCGGAATGTCGAGCGACCAGGCGAATAGCAGCCCGTTCGCGTGGTTCAGCCAGTTCACCTCGTCGCTGCTAGGCGGTGGGCCGGAGAAAAGCCGCGCGCCCGGCTTCATCGAGGGCGTCGTGGCTGACGTGCTGCGCAAGGTGCTCGGCGCCTTCGTACGTGGAATTGACAAGCACAGCCTCGAGCTGAGCGTGTGGGACGGCGACGTGCGGCTGCAGGGGCTGGAGCTCAGAACGGAGGTGCTCGATGCACTCTCACTACCCGTGCGCTGCATCGGCGGCACGCTGGGCGAGGTGCGGGTGTGCGTGCCCTGGCGCAACCTGCTCGGCGACGAGCCGATGATCCTCACCATCGACCGTGTGCTGCTGCTTCTTGCTCCGCGCACGGACGATCCAGAGGACACTCCCGATGCCGCGCCTGCGGAGGCCAAGGCCGCGCTCGCCGACGCCGCCGAGGCCGCCGAGGAGCAGAAGAACGCCGGCGCGCAGATGGGCCCAGGGCTGGTCGACAAGCTCGTACAGCGGCTCGTGGCCAAGCTGCAGGTGAGTGTGACCAATGTGCACGTGCGCGTGCAGGGCGGCCCCGAGGCAGACGCTCTCGCGGGTGGGATCTATCTCAGGGAGCTGCGCGTCGAGTGCCTGCCCGAGGAGCCGGCGCGCCCGCATAGTAGCAAGGTTGAGCAGAGGCTTCTTGAGATGCTCTGCCGCAAACGGTGCGCCACACCCCGCCGCGCCACACCCCGCCGCGCCGCCTGCACATCGCCGCGGTGCGCCCCGCTTCGCCGCATGGTGCACCGCTTGCGCACTCGCGCTCGCCATCGCTCGCACCTGCTCACCCGTGCGTGCGCCCGCCCGATGCCGCCAGGGTCGCCATCACCGGACTCGCCGCCTACCTCGACTCCACACGCGTGCTGAGCGAGCGCGGCGTGGCTGCGGCCACCGAGCGCGCGGCCAAGGCGGCGAGCGTGGCCGTCGCCGGTAGCGGCACAGCGCCCCCGCCGGCGCGCGCGAGCCAGCCCGGCCACTGGGAGCTCGACAGCGATTGGGCGGAGCAGATGGTCGCCATGATCCATGCGCCCATTGGTCCGGGGCACATCTTGAACCCAACGGCTCTGTCACTCGGGCTGGTGGTGGACGCGACGGGTGCGGTGCTCCAGCACGACCTGGACCGCCCGCGCTTCAGCATGAGCGCGCGCGTCGAGCAGCTGGGCATCTCGATCTCCGCCGCCCAGATGGCGCTGCTCCAATCGCTCGGATGGCACCTCGCGTCCCGAGACAGACGGGAGCGATACAAGCGCGCAGGCTGCGTGCGCCCCGCACAGCGCCCATCCGAGAGGCCCTTCGCCGCCGCGCCGAGCGCCGTGCCGAGCGCCGTGCCGAGCGCCGTGCCGAGCGCCGTGCCGAGCGCCGTGCCGAGCGCCGCCTTCGCGTCCGCGAGCGACCGGCGCCCACGCCCTACCAACCGCATCACGCAGGACTGGTGGCGCTACGCGATGGCGGCGACGATGGTGGACGTGCATAGCGCACGAGGAGAGCTGTCAATGGCCGAGGTGCGTGCCGAGGCGCGGCGCAAGGAGCGGCAGCGTCGGCGGCACGAGGAGTACGTACAGCTGGTCCTGGCCGAGTACACACGGCGGCTCTCCACCACAGGCCATGGCCTCGCCACAGGCCATGGGCTCGCCACAGGTGCGCCCGCGCCCGCCCACGACGGCGCCAGGGCGGGCGGCAGCGGCGGCAGCGGTAGCAGCGGCGGCAGCGGCAGCAGCGGCAGCAGCGGCAGCAGCGGCAGCAGCGGCAGCAGCGAACGAGAGCTCGTCGACATCGAAGGACGTATGGAGACGGTCGACGAGATCTTGCGCGCACGAAAAGAGTCACGCCTCTCCATTTCGGGCATCGCCGCCGCAGCGATCGCCATGGCGCGCGCCGGCGCCCCGAGCGAGGGGGTCGCGCTCGCTCATTCCGTGCACGGTGGCAAGGGCAAGCTGCACCCGCCGCCCGACACGACGCCAACGGCTGGGCTCCGAAAGGATCGTCCAGAGTTTGTGGCCGAGCAGCTGCTCGAGCTGCGCCGGCGGCTCGGGGTGGGCGCCGACGTGGGCGCCGAGGTGAGCGCGGCGGCTGCGGCCAGTGGCGCCTCGACGACGTCGTCGTGGGGTGCGGCGTCGTCGGCGGCGTCGTCGTCGGCGTCGTCGTCGTCGGCGGCAGAGCCCGAGTTTCCCCACGCGTACGTGCTGCTGCGCGCCGACTTCGAGCTCGCGTGCATCTCGATCACGCTATGTGGCGCCGCTATGCATGTGCCTGTGGGCGGCACAGCCGACGAGCAGACGCCGCTGGAGCCGGGCACTGGCCGCCGGGGCCCGCAGCCCCTCGTGAGGCTCGTTTTGCGCGGGGTGGCGGGGAACTTTCGCTTCCGCCCTCGGGCGTGTGCGATCGGCGTGGGCGTGACCGTGCATCTGCTTGAGATGTTCGACATGGCGACGCCATGCCGCGAGCTGCACAGCTGCGTCGCGCATGGGACGCTGCCCGACCGTCCGAAGCCCGCCAACTTGATCACGATCGCCTTCGAGTCTGCACCGCTCGGCTCTGAGGCGGCCGCCGTGGTCAACGTCGAGATAGGCTACTTGAAGCTGCTCTTCACTGCCCAGCTGCTCGCCTACTTCCTCCTCTTCTTCATCAAGCCGCCCGACTACGCGGCCGTTGGCGCCGAGGTGCAGGAGTCCATCGATGGCCTCGTCCGTGGCCTCAACCAGAAGATGGCCAACGGCATCCGCGCCGCCGTGGTCGACGGCCTCGGGATGCGACCACTGCTGCTGCACTTGCACCTCGACCGCCTTGAGATCTTGTGGGTCGAGCACAAGCTGCCCACGCCCGGCTTCACCCTCGCGCCGCGTCCCTCGCGCCGGCGCACCGCGCGCGCAGCGCGGAAGGGCGCCGTGCCGGGCGCCGGGCCGCGGGCGACGCGTTCCTTGGAGGTGCTGCCTACGCGCGTGCCCGCTGCACCCGTCGCCAACGCCGGCCAGCGGCCGCCGCCTCCCCCGGTCGATGTCGAGCGCGCGAGGTCGGGCGAGTCCCAAACGCCCGTCTCGGCGCCCTCGGCTGCTTCGATGACGTCGTCGGCGCCCATCTCGGCGCCCATCTCGGCGCCCATCTCGGCGCCCGACCTCGACGGGAATGACGAGACCATGTACGACGATCACGCCCTCGGCACGACCGGCTTCCACACGCTCTGCATCCGGTGCAACGACGTCACCTTCGATTGGGATCCCCCGGGCAAGCCGCCCCCCGGCGCGACGCCGGGCTCGCCCCCCGAGGAGCAGACGTGGACGAACAAATCGCCCGCGTCTCAGCTGTGCTTCTTGCCGCCAGACTCGCTGCCCTCGGCGTGGCTTCGGAAGGACGACCTCGTCGATCGCGTGGTGGCCGCCTCGGGCTGGCAATGCAACCCGCTCGCCCTAACGATCAAGTTCATCTTTGCGCTCGAGATGCCGCGACGCCTCTTTCGACCGGCCTTCCGCCTTGACTTTAGCGCCGACGGCCCCATCCGCTTCAACTTCCGTGTCGGCCACGCGCTCACGGTGGTCGCGCTCATCCAGTCGCTCCTTCGCGCCCTCGCGCCGCTCCTCCATATGATGGACTCGAATGTCCATTGGCCGATGGTGGGCGACGGCGCCTCCGGCTTTCTCAACGTGACCGAGGCGGTGGCGCCGCACGCGGGCAAGGCCGCGGCCGCGGTCGCGGCGGCGGGCCTTCTCGCGCCGAGCAGCCACTCCGCCGGCAAGGTGCTCGGCGGCTGCTTCGTGTCGATAGGCTCGGGCGTGCTTCAGTATTATACGATGGACGGCGTGCGCCGCTCGCTCTTCCTCGACACGGTTGAGCTCCTCACGCCCACCGTGACCGCTCTGACGCTGTACACGCCCAGCTACGCCCCCTCGCGCCGCGTCGACGGCGAGCCGACACGGGGTGATGGGCAGCCTCGCGCGGTCACGCTGCACGCGAGCTCCGTGATGGAGGCTCAGCACTGGGCCCGCCTCATCCGCGCGCACCAGCGCTCCAACAACCTCTTCGGCGCCAGCCCTAGGCCTAATTTGGGAGCAGTCCCTAATTTGGGAGCAGTCCCTAATTTGGGAGCAGTCGACTCTTGTGAGCACGGGGCGCCACACGACGCCTCGGCACAAGAGGATGGCACGGGCATACCGGCACACCGCCAGCCTCTCCACACGGATGGGCAGCCGCCCAAGTGGAGAGCACACAAGCCAGGCCTCGGCCGTCCACGCCGTCTCTCGGAGGCAGAGGCGCCCTATTGCGGCCACGGCATCACGTGCCGCTTCTCAGCCATCGAGCTCTCCCTCTACTCGGCGGACTCGAGGAGTGGCTCGAGCTACTCGACGATCGTACCGCCGGATGAGCCCACCACGGCGCCCTCGGCCGGCGGTTACGCGTCGCGCGCCAAGTCGTCGCCGCCCACCAAGTCGCCGCCCACCACGGCTCCATCGAGCGACGATGAGTCCGCGACGGCTGCGCCATCCTTCCCCGTGGGCAGCCTGGGCAAGCCCGTGCTCGCTCTGCGGCTGCGCCACGTGGGGTACGACTACATCATGCGTCTGCACGACCTGTCGATGCTTCTCACTGTGGGCGAGCTGAGCGCCATGTGCAACGGCGGCGCGCCTGGCAACGCCGAGCCACCCGCATCGACGCCTTGCAACGCATCGAAGCGCGGCGTCTACGCATCCACGGCGCCCTTTTATAACTCACTGATGCTGCTCGGCGCGCCCGTTGACCGACTGGAGCACGGCCGCTGCATGAGCTCGATTGCATGTGGGGAGCTTTTTCGGAAGCTCGACGTGGACGGCGACGGGCGCGTCTCCCTGTGCGAGCTGCAGACCCTCTGCCACAGGGACTCGAAGGTGCGCGAGCAGCTCGGACTCGCCGCGCAGCGCGCGCGCTCAAGTGTGCCCGGCACGGCGCCCGGCACGTCGCCCGCCATGGCGCCCGAGCCGCCCGACACGAGGCCCGAGCCGCCCGACACGACGCCTGAGCCGCCCGACACGACGCCCAGGCCGCGCCCGAGCGTCGACATGGAGTTCGAGTCGATCGAGGCGCTGCTCGAGGAGCTCGACGCGAGCGGCTCGCGCCATGTCGACTACGAGGAGTTTGAACGGATCTTTGGCGCAGCTGGCGCGACGCTCGGCGGCACCGGCTCGCAGAGGGACGAGGGGGGCGAACGGGTCTTTGCGCCTCTGCCGGCGGCGCCGCGCCTGGCGATGGCCGAGCGCAGTTGGCCGCACTCGTCCGGATCGAAGCAAGCCGCGCTCGACGCCGTGCACGATGACTTTCTGCAGGTGCGCCTGTGTGGGTGCGAACCGGGCTCGCCGCGCTACGCGAGCATGGGAGGGCTGCTGCAGTGCCACGCTCAGACGGGCGCGCTCTCGATCCATTTGGCGCCGGCCGCCCTCGTACCCGTTGCGAGCTGGGCGATGAGCATGCTCATGGGGGCGCGGACCCTCGCAGATCACTGGGTGGGCGACGTACGCCCCGAGCTCGACCTGCCCAAGGATTGGAGTCGATGGGGTGACTACGCGGGCAAGGGGCCGTTGGAGCTGCGGCTGCGCACGAGCGATGTGTGCATGCATCTGCACGAGCGCCCGCCTAAATCGGTCGGCTCCGCCTTTCTCGGTCGCGAGGGCATTTCGTTCATCGACGCTCAGGCGAGCTCGAGTGCCCTGTGTGACGTGCGACTGCACGCTCTCGAGGTGCACTTCCGATCCGGCGACAACACTCCCCAGGTCGACACGCTGCTCTCGCTCTCGCTCTCGTCGATCGGGGTGCTCTACCGCGCCCACCGCGGCGCTGCACCCGAGGTGCTCCTCTCGATGCTCGATGACGAGGAGGAGGCGCTCGCCATGGCGCCCGTGCCGCCCGACACGACGCCCGAGGTGCTCCTCTCGATGCTCGATGACGAGGAGGAGGCGCTCGCCACAGCGCGCGCTCGGAGCCCCTCGCCCGCATACCAGCGCGTGGACGGCTCGCCCGCGTACGCGCGCAACTACCCTTCAGACGAGCACGCGGGGCTCTCTGATGAGCTGAGCGGCGGCGCTGGGGGTCGGTCGGGCGTGGAGCTCGAGGAGCTGGAGGGGCTCGGGGCTCGCGAATCACCACTCGACGGCGTCCCCGACCTGGGCGACCACGATGGCGTCCTCGACCGGGGCGCCGTGCTCATGGCTGCCGCGCCCTTGCTCATGCCCGGGCCAGGTGCGCCGCCGCTGCTGTTGCTCTCGGTGCAGGGGCACGTGGACGGTGCCCGGGACGGCGCGGTGCCCGAGGAGTTGCGCACTGTGCGCGTGCGCGCCGAGCTGCGGCTCAGGCGGCTGCGTGCCGTGGCGATCGCAAAAGGCGTGGCGCGCCTGGCGGTGTGGGCGCACCAGGTGACACTCGGCCTGCAGCGTGCGGAGAACGATCTGGCCGCTGCCCAGATGGCCGAGGGCCACACGGCCGCCACCTTGCCGCCGCAGCTGACCAAGAGGACGGGCCTGCCGCAGCCTCGCATCGAGCTGCATGCGCTCGTGAGAGGGCCACTCCTCGTGATCCCTTGCCCCAAGCTGCCGTGTGCGGCGGCCCTGCTCCGGGCGGGAGATTTGGAGCTCGAGCTGCAGCTCACGCAAGAGCCCAACGCGCCGCCGCAGCTGCACTCGATGTGCGCTCGGCTCGCGTCGGTACAGATCTTGCTTGCTCCGCCGCAGCAGCATCTGCGGCGCGACGGCGCATCGCGTGCCTCGCGCTTGCTCACGAAGGACTGGCGCCTTCGACCCCAGGCGACCCCACATTGGATGCTCCCGTGTCTCGAGATCGCGATCACGGCCAAGCTCGCCGCCGCGGACACGGGCAAGGTGGAGCGCACGCCCACCACAGCGCCCACGAAGGCGGCAGCGGCAGAGGAGGCAGCAGCTCCCCGCGTGCCGCCGAGCACGCGGCCGCGTTTGAGTCCGATGCATGGCAATTTGTGGCAGCTGGTGGCTCAGATGCACGGGGGTGTGGAGCTTGGGGGGCAGGGCTGGCTGCCCATGTACCCGCCGCCGCCGCCGCTGCAACCTCCGGGGGGGGCAGCGCCGACGGAGCTGTCGGTGCGCGTCGTCGTCTCGACCACCACAATCTCGCTCGCGGTGCACGAGGCTGCCTTTCTCTTCTACCTCGTACGGGACTTTGGGCAGGCGCTCGTCACGGCGCGAGCGCCTGTCGAGCCAGCGCCCACCACGGCGCGCCCTGCCCAGCCGGCTTCTGTGTTCGCCCACCACGGCGCTTCCACGGGTGCCCCGCCGCTGCCGCCAAGGTTCGGGCGCTGGGGTGGGCGCACGCTCCGCTCCGACTCGCTCCCCGAGCCGCCCCCGGCCCTCGCCTTCTCCGAGTCCGTCCTACGCGACGAGATGATCGCGCAGGCCGAGACGCCCGAGGAGGCGCTTGAGCCTCAGCTCGTCGTGTTGCCCGCGCTCAAGGTGGACGTTGTGTGCGAGGGCGGCATTTGGGTGCGCGTGGTGGACGATGCCGAGGATGCGCTCATGCCGCTGTACGAGGCAGGGGTGCAACGGATCGAGATGCGCATCGAAGGCGCGCTCGGCGAGGCGCGCGAGGTCTCCATCCGCGAGCTCGCGATCTCGCGCGAGCTCGCGAGCTCGCGCGACCCTCTCGTCGACAAGGCGCTGGGCGCGCTCTCGGGCATCGCGCACTTTGGCTTCGTGCTTCAGGCGTCGCACTTCAACGCCCGCAACGGACACTGGGAGCCCATCCTAGAGCCCTGGAATCTCTTTGGCTCGTGGTCCAAGGTGGGCGCGTCCAAGGCGGGCGCGTCCAAGGCGTCCGCGGCGGAGATGGCCTCGACCTCAGCGTCGACATTTGCCGCCGACGTCCAGGGTGCCGACGAGACGGCCAGGGAGGACACGGCGCACGCGCAGCGAATCACTCTACAAGCCAACGAGTCGCTCGACGTCAACCTCACCCACGCGCTGCTCGTCTCTCTCGTCGAGGTCGATCGCATCGTGCAGCAGGCCAAGCTGCGGCACGCCCATCAGACGCAGCAAGAACGGCAGCGTGCACAGGCAGCCGAGCTCGACCGTGCGACGCGGCGACACGGCCGTGCCCTTCGCGGGGCCGACTCCGTCGAGGAAGGCGACGTGGCGAGGGGCTCGAGGGATCACGGCGCACTCCCAGCCCCTTGGATGGATTCGGTGCTGACCACCGATGACGGATCCGAGGCATCCGACCACGAAGAGCGCGAGAGTGACGGCGATGGCGACGAGGCCCAGATCAAGTTCATGCCGTGCGCCGTGCGCAACCTGACGGAACTCGAGCTCCACTTCGCCACGAGCGCCGCCGCGGCCGCCGCCGCGCTCCCGGGCAGGCGAAACGTCTTTGGCAGCGCGCGCAGATGGCTGGACAGCGCCCATGACAGCGCGCCTCATCCTCCGGCGCCCGGCGCCACCAGGGCAGCAGCCCAGCCGCCAGCCTCTGGACATCACTCGAGCATGGGTCCGGAGCTCACCCTGGTCAAGGCGGGGGCCACGGTGGCCTTCGAGACGCCGGAGCAGGCGGCGGCCCAGCGGGAGGCCGAAGAGCGGGGCGGCTCGATGCATGCGCGCTTCGCCCTAGGGGAGGAGGCCGTCACCACCAATTGCGAGGAGCTCGTGAGTGCGGCGGCCAGAGGCCATCAGGATCTTGTCTTTGAGCTGCTGCGCCGGCGCGCCAATGTCAACTCGAGGCGCCTGGGCGCCAAGTCGGGCGCCAAATCGAAGACGGCGCTGCACGAGGCGGCCAAGCACGGGCACGTGGAGGTGCTGCGACTGCTCGTGCAAGCCAAGGCGGATATTGAGCTGCCCACACAGGACAAGCGCCAGATGCGTGCGCTGCACTACGCTGCCCGCGCGGGCGCACGCGATTGCGTGTGCCTGCTGCTCTCGGTGGGAGCGGACGCGACGGCGACCACCTGCGAAGGGCAGACGGCGCTCAGCCTCGCGCAGAGCCATCCACAGGTGGCGAGGCTACTCGAGGACGCGTTGCATGTCTCCCTCGAAAGCGACGAGGGGCGCACCTTCCCGTCGGCCGAGCTCGTCTCTGCCGCGGGCAAGGGGATGCGCGACCGCGTCACCTCGCTCCTCAACCAGCGTGCCGACGCGGGGTCCACAGACGGCACGCTCACAGCCCTCATGCGCGCCGCCGAGGGGCGCTACCCTGAGATCGTCTCGCAGCTGCTGCTCGCGGGCGCCAATGTCGACGCGGTCGCGGCCGGCGGCCGATCGGCGCTGCACTGCGCGGCCCGCGCGGGGCCGGAGCGAACGGTCCGGCTGCTCCTGCTAGAAGGAGCCGACCCGACGCTCGCGGACCATGAAGGCAACCTGCCCCTCGACGCAATCTCGAGCCTGCACACGCGCGAGAAGCACGCGGTACGAGGTCTCCTCTTCGAGCGGCTCAAGCTCTCGTCGCTGCTCACCTCGTCGCACGTGACGCCCTTCCTCTTTCGTATGAGCGATGACCGACGCAGCTGCAAGCGCTGCTATGCTATTCTGCTACCCACCTCGATCTCGTTCTATGAGGCGGTCAGACTCGACGACGCCAAGCTCTTCGGACGCGTCGACCTGCGCCACGTCGAGCGGCTCCGATCGCCCTGCGTGCGCCCGGCGACCATCGTCGCTGGCACGTGGCCTCGGCCGACGCCCTACTCGTTCGATATTGGCGACGCGACCTCGACGAGCGTGCTCTTCGCAGAGAGCCAAGCCGATCTCGATGGCTGGCTTCGCTGCCTGCAAGAGCTCATCGGCACGCCAGAGGATGAGGGCGAGCCGCTGGGCGTCGTCAACATGGAGCGTGCGAGCCGCGTGCCCCAGGAGCAGGGCCACGCACGCTCCCTGCCTCCCGCCCACTGCGGGACCACCGTCCACAGCGCCCAGGGGCGCACGAGTACGAGCGTGCCGACCTCATCCACCAAGAGCCTGCTCTCGCCCAAATTTGGATCGTCGCTCTCGCCCAAGTTTGGGCCGTCCCAGCCGTTCCAATCGAGCAGCTCGTACCTCTCATCCAAGTCGAGGCGCGTGCCTTCTTCCAAGCGGGGCGATGACAAGCATAACGACCAGCACCTCAAGACCTCGGAGCTCGTGCAAGACCTGGTGCTCTTCCTCGGCGATGGCGCGTATGAGCCGCTGTACGACGTGGGCATGATCGGCACTGACGTTGGCTCGCGGGTGCTGCTGCTCAAGCAGGCGGCAGACAAGACCTCGATCGTGCACCAGGCGGCCGCCGTCGAGCGCGCCGCCGCCGAGAAGCTCGAGCGTAGTGGCCTCGAGCGCAACGAGAGCGCACAGCGGCGTGGCGCGGCGCCCGCGACGACGGAAGCTGTGTCGGCCGTCGGAGACCACAAGAGCGCCGTCGGAGCCCGTCACCGGCGCACACCATCGGCGCCCTTTGCTCTCGCGACGAGGCATGAGGTCGATGGCAGGGGGAAGCTGCCCGAGGTCGATGGCAGGGGGAAGCGGCCCGAGCCGCCGCCGCCGCCGCCAGTGCCCGAGCTCGTCGACGAGCAGCCGCCATCGGGGGCGTCCGTGCCACCGAGGCTCAGTCGATCGGTGGACGGTGCGGCCGGCGGGGTCAAGGCCCACCGGCGCTCGCTTTCGGAGCCCAAGTCGGCGGCGGCGCTGCTCGAGGCCTCCCGGGCAGCGCTCGGCGTCAAGGCGCTCGGCGTCGTGTGCGAGGTGCGCTTGCATCGCGGTGGGCGGCAACTCACCGTCAAGTCGGCGGTGGAGGTACTCAATGAGACAGATTTCCCGCTGCTCATCATCATGAAGGGGCTCGAGCGCACCGAGCGTGAGCTGCGCGTCGAGCCGGGGGAGACGGCGTCGCTGCCGTTGCGCTTCACCGCCGCCGGCTCTGCAGAAACGTGCAGGAACATCCAAATCCGGCCTGCCGTGCATGCATCTGAAAGGAACATCCAAATCGGGCCGGCCGTGCCCATCGTCTCGGGTCCGCCCGCGTACCATTACGGCTCCCTCGTGCCACTCGCGCCCGGCTCCTCGTTGCTCACGTGCGGGACCTCGAGCTTGCGCGCGGGCGAGGCGGGTCGCGGCCCCCAGCCTGCGTGGATGGGCTGTGCGCGCATCGACCGCCTGTCGACCACCTCGGAGCTCACGCCTTCGGCCTCGGCACACCGAGCTCGTGGGCAGCTCACTCGGTTTCGTCTCGATCCGTCGGAGCTGCTGCTGCAGACGCATGCGTGCCTGCTGCCTGCGGGCGCCGCCGCGGGCGCCGTCGCGGGCGTGCCGGTGCCCGCGACGCTCTATCTGACGACGGGCTGCATGTGCATTGGCGCGTCGCTCAGCAGCGAGAACGTGGTGCACAAGTGGGTCGAGATCGAGCAGATCCACGCTGGTGCCAAGCTGTCCCTGACGATGCCCAATGTGATCGAGGTGGACATGAGCAGCGGCAAGCGCTGCGTCTTCGGCGGGCTGATGAACCGCGAGCACGTCATCAGCCAGATGCACGAGCTTCGCGCGCGTGCGCGGGCCGAGCGGCTCAAGGGCATCGAGCAATGGCAGCCACGCCGGCTCGTGATCCAAGCGCCCCTCACTCTGACGAGCCTGCTGCCATGCGCCGTCCACGTGGCCATGCGCCAGCTTCGCGAGGATGAGATGCCCGATGACGACGAGCTGGGGAGCGGCTCGGGGAGGGCGGGCTCGGGGAGGGCGGGCACGATGGCCGAGGCCTCCGCAAGTTCGCTTCGGGAGGAGTCTCCGGCGGCGGGGATGCTTGACAAGGTCTCCGAGGGCAACAGCAGCAGGTCACCCACCCGCCAGCCTCCCAGCCCCTTGAGCGAGCCCCTCCTCGAGCGCGAAGCCGCATCCAAGAGCTCGTTGTTTTCTTCGTGGACGCCGCGGTACAAGCGCCGCCATCAGCAGACGCACACCGAGGAGCTCTTCGTGCAGCCGGGGACAGTCCATCGCTTCCACTCGCTGCATGCAACCACGAGCCTCTCGCTCCAAATATGGATGGACGGGCACGCGTGGGACAGCGCGCGCATGCAAGGCGAGATCAAGTTTCGTCGGCCGATGGGCGCGACCGAGCACAAGCTGCAGTGCATCGTCTACCCGAAGGATGAGAATGCGCAGTCGCCCCGGGCCGTGTGGGTGCACCTCGGTGTAACTACGACCGCCGAGGGCACGTGTCTTCTCTCGCTCAGCTCGCCGCACTGGCTCGTCAACCTGTCGTCGCTCCCGCTGCGCGTGTATCACGCTCGCGAGTCGTACCCATCCCACGTCCTCGAGGCGCTGCCCAACGCCCGCTGCCCTCAAATCTTCTCCTTCTCCGACCAGAACATGGCCGCTAAGGACGCAATCTCGGGCGCGATGCTCGCCGGCGCGGGCATCTCGGGCACAGGCTGCCCCGGTCGCCTCGGCATCGCCCCAACGCTCAGCACGGCGCTCCCGACAGGCGACGGCTCGGTGGCCGTCCCGAGATGCATGCAACTTGGAGATGCATGCAGCTCGAGCTCGGTGGCCGTCCCGACGGCGGGGCGAGAGCACGAGATGGCACAGCACCCCCGCGCCCGGCGGGAGCATCTTTCGGCCGCCTTCTCGGTCGACGCCGTCGGCAACGACGGGCCGCTCGAGCTGCGGACGGACGAGGGCGAGATCGCCGAGCTCGCGGTGCATATCGGCTCCTCGGAGGGTTCGCTCGCGTCGGCCGGCTCGACGATCGTGACGGTGCGAGATCGCTTCATTCTTCGGAACGACACGGGCGTCGACTTTGACTTTTGCGAGCTGCCGCCCACGAGCGCTCCCCTCGCGAGCACCGACCGGCCGCCGCCCAAAGCCGAGCACGGCGCGGAGGCGGAGGCGCGCATCGGTCGGCTGCCCGCCGACGGCGGCGGCGTACCGATCAAGTGGCGTGAACGCACGGGCGAAGGGCGCAAGTCAGAGCTCGCTCGCAAGCTGAGCGTACGCCCAACCAACGGCTTCCACGACTGGTGCGCACCATTCTCGGCAGAGGCGGTGGGCAAAGTGGTCCTCAAGCTGCGGCCACGCGCCGTGATCCATACGGACGGCGACCGCGAGGCGGCGCTTCAGCACCTGCGGGAGCGATACGAGGGCGACGGCACGGCCGACGGGCCGACGGACGAAGCGATCTCGGCGGAGCTCGAGGGGCCGTCGGCGACGTCGCGGGTGGGTGCATCGAGCGGCACGCCCCACCCGCCAAAGGGTGGGAAGCTCCAGCCGTCGGGCACGGGTGGGCCGACGGCCGCCTCTGCCGACGACACGCACTCGCTCTGGTACGAGGGCGAGACGCTGTACCTCGTGCTCACGGTCACGATGAACGGCTCGCAACGGCTGCTGCGCCTCAAGCCGCTCACGCAGCGCCAGCTCCCCTTCAAGGTGGTCAACCGATCCGATTCTCTCATCGCCTTCCGCCAGCAGAATTGCGACCACTGGGACTTGCTCGGGGCGGCCGAGTCGTGCGACTACACGTGGGACGATCCGCTCGGCACGCGCGCGCTCCAAATCTACGCATGCGACGCGACCGGCCTCTACTCGGGTCTCTCAGGGGCGGGCACGTACACGTTTGCGCGCAAGGCGGGCAAGGCGACGGCGTGCCCCGAACTCAAGCTCGACAACAACAACATCAAGCCGGACAAGAGTAGCACGGCTTCCGCGGGCTCTGAGAGCTCGAAGGCCGCGCCCGCGCCCCAAGCAGCACGACCGGCGGGGGCGGCACACGCGCGGCTGCAGGCGCTCGAGTCGCCTCTACTCCTCTCCGCCGCATGCAGCCTCGTCACTGCATACGCACCGCGCCCGCGCACGCGGCGCGGCGCGAATGGCGCCGACAGCTATGAGTCGGCAGCGGCCGCGCGGCGATCCCTCACGCGCGAGAGCGGCTGGCTGTGCCTCACCTCGACCCACGTGCTCTTCGTGCCGTTCGAGAAGCCAGGCGAGGGCGGCAAGGGGTCGGTCCTGGGCATGCGCCTCTCGCGCACACGGCGCAACACCTCGCACGGCACTGCGGGCGCCGCGGGCGCCGCCACGGCCGCCACGGCTGGCATCGGCGAGAGCCTGCACAACATCCACCAGCTACAGCATGCTCCGCTCAAGCTTGAGGAGATCGCCCATGTGCGCGCGGGCGCGCTGCCGGGCGAGTTGCTCATCTTCACGCGCCTGGGATCGCATGTGGTGGCGCGCTCCCTCTACCAAGCGGAGGCGCTACGCGAGCGGATTGCGTCGCAGCACCAAAAGGTACGAGGCGACCGGTACTCGCGCAGCTCTCGACTGTCGACGACGTCGAGTGAGCCGCTCGCCCAAGCCAAGGACGCGAGCGCAGAGGGCGGGTGGGCACCCAATCTCCAAACGGGCCGCAGCAGCACGCGGAGCGTCCCGCCGTCACGCGAGGGCGCCACGCGCACTGTCCAGGCGATGGTCCGCACGGCCCGCGCGCGGCGCGAGCTCCGCCGCCGGCGTGTGGAACGACTGTACGAGACGGGGCACTCGGCGATTGCCAAGGTGCTCGTTCGCGCCAGGCATGCTCCCTTGCTGCTCGGCGGCAGCAGTGTGCCGGGCCCGCTCCGCTTCCAGTCGTATGAGCTCCTCGAGGCGGTGCGTACGGGCAACCTGCCGAGCGCTCGCGAGCTACTCGAATTGCATGCAGACCCCGACTCGATTGACCAGCACGGGCTCGGCGCGCTGCACGTCGCGTGCGCGCACACCCAGCCTCAGCTGCTCGCTCTGCTCCTCGAGGCGGGGGCTGACGTGGAGCTGCCTGCCGACACACGCCATGGCATCCGCCCGCTGCATGCGGCCGCCGCAACCGCCTCCCGCGCCGAGGGCTTCGCGTGCGTCTCCCAGCTCCTCGCGGCGGGCGCCGATCCGACCGCCACGCGCGTCGATGGGCGCACTCCCGCCCAGCTCACGCAGGACAACACGCGCGCGCGCCGCGCGTTGCATTCGGCCGAAGCACTCTGGGCGTTGCACGACACGGAGCGCACGCCGCGGCCCGCTCTCGTGCACGCCGTGGCCACTGGAAAGGCGATGCGTGTCCAGGAGCTGCTGCAGGCGCGCACGCACTCGGACTCGATTGATGAGCACGGCACAGGGGCCGTGCATGCGGCCTGCGCGCGTGGCGACGATGCGGCGCCACTGCTTCAAATGCTCCTCGAGGCGGGCGCGTCAGCCAACCGCGCCGCCCGCGATCCCCTCGGCTCACGCCCGCTGCACTGCGCAGCGCAATCGGCCTCTCTGCGATGCCTCGACCTGCTGCTGGCTGCGCACGCGGACCCGACGCGCCGCGACCGGATGCAGCGGCTCCCAGCCGAGCTGTGCGGCGGTGGCGAGGGCGGCGCGAGCGGCCCGTCGCACGCGGCGCTGCAGGTGCTCACGAGGGTGATGCAACAGCGCCAGCACCAGCACCAGCACCAGCACCAGCACCACGCCTCGAGCTCCAAGAGCTCGGCGACGCGCAGCCTTGGGTGGCCGGCCATCAAGGTGTCGGTGGTCCTCAAGGGGCCCGTGTCCGAGCTGCGCCTGCACAACGAGGCCGACGATGCCCGCATGCTCGAGAGCGAAGAGGCGGACGAGGCAGAGGCGCACGACGCGCTCGTGCAGCGGGACCAGTCGACGGCGGTGCTGCTCGACCTGCGGCTCGAGGGCGTCAGCCTCTCGCTCATCGATGGCGAGCCGCGCGAGCTCGTGCACGTCTCCTTCCATAAGCTTCGGCTGCGCGCGTCGCGATCGCAGAGCGAGCAGTCGCTCGAGCTGCGCCTCGCTCGGCTGCAGGTCGACGCGGCGGTCGCGGCCACCAAGTTTCCGGTGATGCTCGCGCCAGTGCCGCACGCACGTGTGGCTTCGGCAGAGGGGGAGACGGGCGAGACGGAGGTATGCGTCGAGTTCTCGGTGACGCACAACCGTCGCTGGCACTCGCTCATCTACCTCGAGTATGTTGGGCTGGCGGTGCGCCCGCTCCGGCTGCAGCTCGAGCAGAACACCATCGCACGGCTGCTCCGCCTCCTCGACTCTCTCGCGCGCATCGAGGACAAGGCCAACCGCGCGGTCGCACAGATCCCGGCCCACGCCAACGGCTCCCAACGGCCAACGGCCCAAAGGCCCAACGTCCCAACGTCCCAACGGCCCAACGGCTCCCAGAGCGCCGCCACCAAGCCGGGGGCGGGCGGCAGCGGCAGCGGCAAGCCCGCGATGCTGGGAGTGGATGGGCACGTGGCCGATGGCTGGCCACGCGCCGACAGTACCCTCGAGCCGAGCGATGGCGGCAGCTTGACGCGCGCCCGCGCAGACTCGGAGCGCGGCGCGCTGCCAGCGACCTTCTTGAAGTTTTACCTGCAGGAGCTCGAGCTGCACCCGGTGTCGCTCACGCTGACGGTGCAGATGGACATGGTGTGCGATGAGCCCGAACTGCAGCGGTTCCACCCGACCTCGTCCCTCGTGGGCGTCGCGCGTCATCTCGTGTCGCTCCAGAACGTGACTGTGACCTTCGACCGCTTCCAACTGGAGGAGGTCTTTGACACGGGCGACACGCTCCTCAACCGCGTGGCACGCTACTACGCAGTCAAGGCCACGCTGCAGCTGTACAAGCTGATTGGCTCTTTGGATCTGCTCGGCAACCCCGCCGCCATCTTTGCGGACGTGGGCGGCGGCGTCCGCGAGATGTACTCCGAGGGGCGCAAAGGGCACATGGTCAGGTCCCTCGGCGCGCTGACGACGGGCGTCGTAGGTGGCACAGGCGCGCTCACAATGGGCGCGACCTCCGGGCTCATGCGAGGGTTGTCCGAGGCGGCCTCGGCGCTCTCCATGGACAAAAAGTATCACCTACGCCGACAGATCATCCTTCAGAAGCCCGCGCTCTCTGGCCGGCGGGGGCTCTACCTCGGCGCGCAGGCGTTCTGTGATGGGTGCGCCTCGGGAATCGCCGGCGTCGTGCGCCAGCCTTTCAAGGGCGCGCGAGAGAGCGGCGCCAAAGGTCTCATGTACGGCGGCGTCAAGGGCACGATCGGCCTCATCATGAAGCCCCTGTCTGGCACCGCCGCTGCCATCTCCAAGGCCGCCGAGGGGGTCGCTTCCGAGGTGAAGCATGTGCAGAAGGCGGGCGCCGCCGACGACGGCGCCCCGCAGGTGCTCCGCGTGCGCCAGCCACGCGACATGCGGGCGGGCGTGCTCATGCCGTACCCACGCGCGTTCCATGTGCGCGAAGTCGCGAAAAGAAGAAAAAGACAACGAAGAAGATCGCGGGACGACCTTTACGCCGAGGAGTTCATTTAGTTGGTGAAGATGTCCCCACATCCCAATGTACAGAGTTTAGTCTGCGCTGTAGGGTACATTTTGGTCCATTGGTCGCTCCGACAGCTCTACACTCTCTACAGTCAATAGGACAATAAACGCAGGTCGAGAGACTAGAGTGCACTAGAAGTCGAGTGGTCGCCGGAGACGTGTGTAGTACCTGTGATTATATCCGGAAGAGGGCACCGATCGCGAAGTTTAATGACCACCGTATGTTGAAAAACACCATAGGGTGACTTACCTGAGTGCCGGACTCTGTTGACGAACCCTCCCCCAAGGTCAAATTCTCGGATTCTCGCGCACCACGCTATGTTGAAACACCTTACGGGGAACTTCTAACTACCTGAGTGCTGAAATCGTCCCTCCCCCAAGGTCTGAAGGTCAAAATCTCGTCTCGCGCACCACTATTTCGTTTTGAAACACAGTGTAGGTCCAAACGAAACGCAGCTAACGTCAACGCACATCCGTGGGGGTATGAGAAATGTCAAATGAGTGGACTTTCAATGCGCCACTCACTTCGCGAGCGTTTCAACATCGTAATTGACGATCACATAAACCTGATCCTTCGAACGTTACGGTCCGGAGGCCGGGGTCGTCCAGTCCTCCAGATGCTCGAGCGCGTGGTCGTATCGCGTTCGCCTCGCCCCGACGGCCGGGACGGCGACGCACCCCGGGGACCGGGCCGGAGCGCCCGGACAGCGGACACGCGAGCACGTACGTGATCGCATTGACGTTACTGTGATCAAGGTTCGCTTGGTCACGTGCGTTGTACTGTACATAGTCAATACTGCTACAGCTTACTGGTACCGGTAAGCGGTGCAGGTACGGCGGTATGCCCTATGCCGTGCTCGACGGCGCGGGTCGATTCGTGTATACAGCCGAAGGCGGCCACCCGTCCGACCCGTGACGTCTGAAGCTCAAGGCCGTCTCGCGCTTGCAGCTGGATGGGATGCCAATCACATGCCAATCACCGGAAAACCTGGTAGTGGTTCCATGCGCGCCGGTCGATGTCAGACTTTGTATAGATGGAGATGCAGCACGCGTGACCGAGTGGGTTAGGCACGCGGTGCAGGTTGCCCATGTTGCTCTCAATGAAGCTCTCCAGCTTTTTGATCGCGGGCATCCAGTTGTCGTGCAGCATGAGCGCTCCCCCAAGCGCGAGCATCTTGTGCGCATGGAAGAGCTCGACAAGAGCATCGTCAAACTTGTGGCCATCGTCGATGAAGAAGGCGTCAAAGCACACGCGCTGGGTGTGCAGGTAAGCCACTGCCAAGGAGGCTGTCTCATTGACGTGCTGGAAGGTGAGGCGCCGTTCCGGAGCCGACTCGATGTAAGAGCGCACCGCCCGCAACCCGTCATAATGGTACGCGCCCTGGAAAGGATCGATCGCCACGTGCGCCCCGCCTTTGGCCAAGGCAGTCACGATGGCCAGCGATGAGACTCCGGAAGCAAAGCCCGTCTCACCCGTGATCCTTGCGCCCACACGCTTGACGACGTGGTGCAGGGTATTCATATCATTCATCGACACCTGCACAAATGCTGAGTCAGAATCGCGCCGCAGCGTCTTGCGGTGGTCGCGAAGTACTTGCCGCCAGCTGTGGTCATCCTCCCTATCGGCTGAGGTGGCGCCGGCCGCCTCGCGCAATGAGACCACCGCTGCCGCCGCTCGCCAATCGTTCATGCGCGCGGTCGAGAACACGGTGGCGTTGAAGTCTCCGATGTGCGTCCGAAGCGCACCAACGTCGCACGATGCAAACCAGGAGCAATCCTTCTCTTGCGTGGAGAAGGAGAAGAAATTGCAATGACTGCATCTGGAGCACAGGGCCGCGCACTCGGAAGCGGCCCAGTGTTCCGATGCCACATTAAGCGCCCACGAACCCTTGTCGCCCGTGCAATGATCCGGATGGTTCTTGGATCTGACGGTCACTCCGCAAGTGCCCTTCTTTGTTGCGCTTGCGTTGCTGTACAGCAGCGAGCGAGGTGCCGGCTTGGTGCACTCCCAAATCTCTTCTCGCGCATCAGAGAGCGCGCCAGACGGACCGCGCACGGCACGGCCCTCCTCCATGATATCTGGCAACCGCCCTGGCAAGCCCAGCGCCAGTAGGAAGGCCGCCGGCATCGCGATGTCGGTGCTGTCGCGGTTTCGAGTGCTGCATTATACACTTTAGATGGCGTTTGTCTCGTGAATTTGATACGACGGGTACAAGAGGATGTGGAGGTCCGAGCTAGAGCACAAGCGGCGTGCCGTCCTCGTCGAACATCTGGCAGGTGGCGAGCGCAAGTCCAGTTGATACTGTATACATAACGCAAGATTGAAGCCCTAACGGCTTTATATGGTCCAAGAGACCTTACACAGGATCGCCGCGCGTCCACCCCTCTCACAGCCCGACCCTCGCACAATGGCGGTCACCATCACGCTCGGCCTCAACGACGAGTTCCTACTTCAAGGATG
>PJAB01000609.1:0-23178 GCA_002887195.1 Chrysochromulina parva | reverse complement strand
GTTCTGTCGAGTAGCTGTCGAGTTCTGTCGAGGTCTGTCGAGCTATCCTGTCGAGTAGCCTGTCGAGTAGCTGTCGAGTATCCTGTCGAGTTCTGTCGAGTTGTCGAGGCCAGGGCTCAACACGGCGCCTCCGATATCTCCGAGCCCAGAAGGGGGGTAGGCGACCCGTAACGCGGGTTAGGGGTACTCGGAGGCGCCCGGGGATCGTCCGGGCCGAGAGCCCCGCATCCAAGTAGGGCTCGAGATACGTACATGTATCCTCGAATGTATCCCTTTGTATCCGACATATATCGTGCATGTATCTTGTGTGTCATGTATCTGAGGGTTAAGATCATTGTATTGTAAATGTATCCTTACTGTATCCTAAATTTATCGTAAAGAAGGATACTTTTATACTTATCCGTATAGGTAAGATACATTTCCTATGATAGCCAAAGTGACAGATACATATGTATCTTGTTGTATCTCGATGTATCTCGATGTATCTTGATGTATATGAACGGGACACATCAAGATACATGCTCGATACATGTTAGATACATGGGATACGTATCCTGATAACAAACCCCCCCAAATTCGATAACAAACCCCCCGTCACCCCCCGTAACGCCTTAGGGGCGAGCGCGCAGCATCTTGGTGGGTGAGTGGCATGGTGAGTGGTGATGGCCAATGTCGAGACGAGACACAATGAATATACATTCTTAGGAAGCGGGTGCAACATACGAACACATCTTCTATGAGCAGCAGATCGACTTCGTGATCTGGGCGCGCGACAGCTCACGACGAGGAGACTCCAAGACTTTTCGAACGGTTCGAACGAGGGAGGATTTCAGTATCTCCTTCCAAAAAAGTAAGGAGATTCGGAGCGAGAGCCCGAGCTTCCGAATTATCCGTTCTGAAAAGGGCTGGGAATGCATGTGGGAATGCCACTATGCTAGTGCCCGGCGGTTCACTTTCAGCGTGGCTGCTGCTGCTGGGGCGGCCGCGTGGGGGGCGCGCGGGGGCCGGGGCGGACCGGGGGAGTGTCCGCGCGCGAAGCGAAGAGTGAGTGTCCATGGTGACATATAAGAACCTCTTTAAGCTTTCATCCTGTCCGTGAGGGGCCAGGTCTACACGCTGGACCCTCTAGACGGCATGCAAAGGTCCCTGGAGCCAAGGGCATGCAAAGGTCCCAAGAAGAGCGACGAAGAATTTCCCCCAAACTCTTCGAAGACTTTCTTAGTTGGGGGGCTCTCCGGCCGCCGCTAGCTCAAGAGGCGCCCACGGAAGCACGGAACGCATGCTGTGCGGGTAGGCGGCCCGCGTGAGTCTCCACAGCGCCTCGTAGTGCTGTTCGGGAGTCACAGGCCGCAGGTCAGTCTTCAGGTAGTGAAATGTCACCGCGGCACCAAAGCCGTACGGGCGATCGGACTGCCCGTCCTTGGTCATGTAGAAGTGGGGCGGCTGTGAGTTGAACTCGGGCACGTCGGCCACCCTGATGTGCAGGAGCTCCTCGAGGCATATGCCCATAACCCGATCGTACGGCTTCTCCCGTTGCGTCGCGCGCAAAGATTTGCAGAGCGGTAACACGCACGTGGCGACGCTTGCGAGTGCAGCAGACATTACAAAACCAGCGCCACCGCAAAAAGAACGACGGCCTTCGAAAAGGGGGCACCGCTGGCCTAACCAGATCCACCGCCTCGGGTCGTACGGCACGACCAGATGCTGCAGGTTTTCAGGCCAGACGAATGTGTCGTCGTCCGCCAACAGGAGCCAGCTCATGTTGAGCGCAGCTAATTTGCCGGCTGCATGCGGCATGACCCGGTAGGTGAAGCGGTCCTGCGCGTCATCGTACATCCGATTCTCTGGCAAATTAGGGTCGGCGAGTGCGACGACATTGAGTGGCAGCACAGTCTCAGCCCGATCGGAGTAGAAGATGAGATGATCCCATGGGAGGCGCGCGCCCCACGTCTTCTTGATTGTCATGCAGCGTGTCGCGTGGTTCTTATACATGGTGAGGACAGCATAGAATATCTGGCCATCGAGCTCTGAGCTGTTTTTGTAGTGCTTGCGCGATGCTGCAAAAGAGCGGGCTGAGCTGTGTGTGTTGTGCTTGCGCGATGCTGCGAAAGGGCGGGCTTCTCGCACTTGGCCCCGAGCGCGCCAGTACGATAGCTCGGGCAGCGGCGCCTTCTCCAAGCACGCTGTGTGAGCCACCTTCTGATTTGTGAGCCACCTTCCCGCGGGATACGAATCCGCCATCCTTGTTTCGTGGTTTACCGATGGGCTCACTCGGTGGGTGGGTTGGTTTTGAGGGGGTTCGGTTTGTGCGGTTCGTGTGTCTGTCCCGTGCGTGTCCCGGCTCCCCCCGGTGTCTTTTTACCGATGGGCTCACACGCGTGCACAAACGCTACCGGTATATCCTACGGAGATTCGTGCCAAAGTCTTCGCGTTTCGGAAAATACGGGCCCCAGGGGGCGGTGTGGCTCAAAAACCGTCAAAGTCGATGACGGTGTCAGTTGGAGACCGTCATCGACCAAAAACGTTCTTCACTGAAGACCGTCATCGAGAAATGAAGAAGTGTTGTCAAATCCCATCAGGTGGAGGTGGACCTCCAGTGCGCGCGCGGGGCTGATCCTGACGATAGTTACCGCTCACCAGCCTGTCGCTCGCTGGCGTTCTCGGACAGAGGTTTTCGCCCTCGTGTGTTGGAGTCGCTCAGTGAGCGACTGCCAGGCTTTTCGTTACATGTAGAAAAAACGGGTTCACACGAGTCAAAGCTAACGCGGCCTCGTGTCCCATGCACATGTTGTTGTTCTTTCTCGTGACGGCGGCCGCTGCGCGCCCGGACCCGAGCACGAGCGATACGGCGATTGTTGACAGCCCCTGGGGAGCTCGCGTCAGCGTCCTGCAGGAAGGCCTCTTCCGTCTTCAACTCGGTGGCACGAGTCGGTTCGACGAGCGGGCCACATTCAATGTTGTGAACCGCAAGCTTCCTGTGCCCGCTTTCAACTCTAGCCTTTCCGTGACTGCGGGGCTCGTGGTCACGACGGCGGCTGCGACAATCACCGTCTGGCCTCCTGTGGCTGCTGCCCATGCGCCGCTGCCTCCGACCGAGGCAAGCGTCCACCAGGTCTCTTTCTCATGCCCCGCGGGTGCGTCAAATTGGACCAGTCAGGTGAGCGTCGCGGGCGGTCTGAACAGCTCGGAGGGCGGTACGCTCCCCGTAGTGCCCGTGAGCACGCGCGGCTGGTACGTCATGGACGACACGGCGACCCTTCGCCTCGCGGGAGGGAAAGAGTCCGACCTTGACTGGTGGCAGCACTCCTTCGCGCCGGCGGGCACCGACTTGTACCTCTTCTGCTATGGGAACGACTTTAGTAGTGGCATGCGGCAGCTCACCAGCGTGACAGGCGCCGCGCCGTTGCTTCCTCTCGAGTCTTACGGCGTGTGGCACGCCCAGTGCTGCGACCCCGCATTGTACACGCAGCAGGGCCTCAGCGAGCTCGTGATGGCGGCCTACAAGGAGCATGACGTGCCTCTCGACGTCCTGAATCTGGACATGTCTTGGCACCGCCCTGGTTGGAGCAGTTACTCGTGGGATCACACCCGCTTCCCTGATGTGCCCGCCTTGATGGCCTCCCTGAAGTCCGGGAACAATGCTTACGGTGCACCACTTAAGCTCATCCTCAACCATCACCCAGGCGGGGCCGTCATCGGGCCTGAGAGCGAGGACCGGTACGCCCAGTTTGCCGAGGCGATGGGTGTGGATCCGGCGCTCAACCAGACCTTTTCGTGCGACTTCTACAACCAGACTTACGTTCAGAGCCTGTATCGAGCTATCCTCGCCCCGCTCGCCGATTGGGTGTGGATTGACGAGAGTGGCGCCACAAGTACCAACGGCCAGTGCGGGATTGGCCCGCCGAATCTGGACTGGAACCTGATCGCCAACTATGCCTTCAATGAGCTCCAGGAGCTCACCTTCAAGCGGCGCGCCTTGACGCTCAACCGGCGCCCCGGGAGGGCTGACGGTAACAATAGCCATTGGGAAGTTCTCTCGGGTGCGGCTCTCGTCGGCAATGTCGGCGCACATCGCTACCCTGGGGCCTTCGCCGGTGATATAGACCCCGCGGTTCCGACCCTTCCGCGGACCGTTGCTCTTTTCCCCGAGGCGGCAGCCACGCAGCTGTGGCTCGCCTATACCGTCCCGATGGGTCCAGTTGCAATGGCCAACCACTCCCAATTTGATGACTTCGACGGCGAGCGCTACGTGCGGTTTGTACAGTGGGGGGCTTGGTCGCCGATCTTCTGGCCCATCGACGAGGGCAACATCAACGTGCTTCCCTGGCTCTACGGCGAGCCTTACCAAACCACCCTGCTGCATTCCTACAGGCTGCGAGGAGCTTTGGTGCCTTACATCTACACCCTCGCTTGGCACAGCGCGGTCGACTCATGGCCCTTCCTCCGTCCGATGTGGTGGGACCACCCAGAGGCGCACGTCCCGCAGTCTGGAGCCCAGTATTACTTTGGGGCGGTGCTCGTGCGCCCGGTGACCACGTACGACGGCACGGCCGCGACCATGGGCAGCCACGTCGATGTGTGGATTCCTCCCGGCGAGTGGACCAGCTGGGATGCCTCGGAGCACTACTACGGCCCGAGGAACATCAGGGTTCTTGTAGGCCTGGCACAGACACCGCTCTTCGTGCCGCAAGGGCTCGTGTTGCCTATGTGGCCTCCAGGCCGCCGCACCGCCCCGCCCAACGACCGCCCGATTGTTTGGACGATATGGGCTGCGGCTGCCTCGGGCCTCTACTCAGGCTCGGGCCACGCTTACCTTGATGACGGCGAGAGCCTCGACTATCGTGAGGGTGGTGGCTCCAGGTTCCTTACGTGGCTCAATTACACTGCAGATGCGTCCATGCTGATGGCCCACATTGCACCGACGGGAGGCGTCGGCGATGGGCCGCCGAGAAGCCGAACTGTGCTGCAGCTGCGCGGCTTCACGTCGCCTACTGCCGTGCTGGTGAATGGCAAAGTCTTGCCGGCATCACAAGGCGAGCCAGGGCAGTATGAGCAACCTGGTTGGTGGTTTCAGCCTGAGGCCGACGGCGAGCCAGCGTGTCCTGCTGGCAGTTGGGTAGTGGTATGCCCCATCGAATCAGGGGCGGCAGCAGTGGACATTGAGATCCGCTTGGCCAAGGCCCAACCTGTGGGCACGCCGCACAACCAGACCCGCTCCGCCGGCCGCGCGCTCTCACCCAGATCAAAGATGACGAATGACGACGCCCGCGCCCAAGGGCTCGTTTGGAAGGCATCTGACGCTCAACTCGTTACAGACCCCTTGCAAGCGGAAGAAGAGTGTGGCATCAACTTGCAAGAGCCGAAACTTCGTGCCGCGCTCAAGGGGCTCTTTGACAAGCGCCTCGTGAAAGACGGCACCGTGGTAATTGACTCGGGCGCTGCAAGAGGCGGCGAGGGCTGCTGGCTTGCGAGTCTGCTGGCTCCTCGAATTGTACACTTGGTCGAACCGCTTCCGGTCAACGTGGTGGAGTTGTACAAGCGTTTCAAAGGGTCTTCGAGAGTTACGGTGACGCATGCTGCCCTTTCAGAGGCCACGACAGACAAGGTTCAATATGTCACGACACATGCGAAGGCGGTGCAAGGTGCGAACGCAGATGTTCCCACGCATTCTCTGGACCAACTATTCAGCGTGGAATGGAAGGGCCAGTCCCTAGGCTTCCTGCATTTGGACGTCGAGGGGAGCGAACTTAAAGCGCTTCGCGGTGGCAATCACACCATAAGCCGCGATCGACCTCTTTTCACAGCTGAGCTTGTACGCGTGTCGCACCAACAGCTTGCTGCCCTGCTGACCCTGCCTGATTCATCCTGGCCCTGACCTCCTCGCCATGTTCTCCTTGCGATGTTCTCCCGGGACCCGCGGCTTCTTGTTCCTCTCTGCTGAGCCGTCGACTCGATCGCTTCCCTCAGCACATCGAACAAGACCGTGTGTACACCAAGAGCCTGATCACGTACATTCAACGGGCGGGATACAAGTGAGTCGCATCGAAGCGCCCAGGCCCCGTTGTACCCTAGCTGCCCCTGGCTTAGTCAGCTGGCGCACAGCCTCAAGCTAGTTATGCACCCTCCTCAAACAAAGCCCGACTGAGCCCGACGTGCTTCTGCTGCAGGATTTATGTCGTGCAGGAAGTTTGTGGCGCGATGCAAGATTGCCGGAACCTCATTTGCGTGCCGATCGAGGACGCCGAGCGTGGCTTGCAGGCGTTAAAGGGTCCTATCGACAGGCGTGACATCACGGTGGTTCCAGACGAGCTGCACGGGAAATGGGGCCGTTGGGTTGTGGATCTGCTGGTGGGGAGAGGTGCTTAACGCTGAGGGCGCGAGGCGCACTCACAAGGGCACTGAGTGTACTCTGTGACAGGTGGGCCGCCAAGTGGGCGCATTCCAGGCGGATCCCGGCCGACACACCATGTGGTCCCGTCTGTGGAATGATCAAAGACGAGACACATGCACGAGAGCGTGTGCATTAAATGCTGCACCTTTGTCAACCTCTCGTTTGAAGTGTGTATAGCCTGAGTGTCGGTGACTTGTCGTGTCGCCGTGCCGTGTGTGCGTCGATGATCACTTAAGGTACTCCGCTCTACTTCCATGGTGTCCATGGGCGATGCCGGCGTTAACTTGATTTGCGGTTACGCGTCACCACCCCCGTGCCCCGACCCCCTCTTCCGCCCAGATCCCCCTAAATCTACCGTAAATCGCCGTAAAACCCTAAATAAGTTTACATTTTCGTCTGTTTTAGCTTTTACAGCCCTGAGCGGCCCCTGATCTGCCCTGATGAAAGGGACACCATGAGACACTCTTAGATGTACATAGGACTCCACCCCTTCCGCCTAGTACATGTCGTGTATTGCGTCGCTTGACCCATACTGGGGCCATGGAAGGTGCTCCGAGCGTCCCGTCTCCCGACGGAAGCGCGAATGCCGAAAACGCAAGTTTATCACAAGAATGCGGTCTCCCTTGCACCGGGGGGTGCAGAAGCATTCGGGCGACCATGCCCCACCCAAGGGGGGGCTTTGGGCGCCGTTTTGGGCGTTCCGTTACGTAATTACGGATTTACGGATTTACCCCCCTCCCTCCCCCTCCCACGCTCCGACCTAGCTCCGACCCGGTGACGCGTAACCGCAAATGTTTGAACGCACAGCGCCGTTTTGAGCGCGCACACCTGTAGGAGCGCGCGCATCGTGTGATTAGGATGGGGAGCATCTACATATTTTGTGAAGGGGTGTTCGAATCGGCGTGTGTTCTGGAGCAGACGGAGCCCATGGTATCTCCGAGAAGGGCAAGCGCCTGTGCTAACTGTGCAGGCAGTGCGTCGCGTCATGTTCCGCCTATCCGCCTTCCACTCGCACCATCCTCGGTGGAAGGACACGCCTAGGACACGCCTCCATCCTGCCCCGCATCGGCGCGCTCCTCGAGCGCTATTTCGACCTGCGTCGCACACTCGCCCAGCAGCAGCCCGAGTTCGCCTTTCAGCTGCCAGGCGAGCAGCGCCCACCTACACATTGGCAGGACCCCCTGAATTGCGGGAGTCAGAGTGCTTCATGCAAAATAGCAAAGCTACATGTCAGGCTCGAGCTCGACAGCACACTCGACAGTGTATATAAACTCGACAGCCTCGACAGAGAAACTCGACAGCTACTCGACAGCTCGACACGTCCCAGGCACATGCAGTCAGCCTCGACAGCCTCGACAGCTACTCGACAGGAGCTCGACAGGCTCGACAGGCAAGGCCTCGACAGGGCCTCGACAGTCGACTCGACAGCGCCTTGACAGCGCCTCGACAGCTCGACAGCTCGACAGCCAGGGCTCAAAAGGGGGGTCGGCAGGGGGTCGGCAGATTTAATAGTTAGAAGCAAGAAGGGGTCGGCATGGGGGGTCGGCAGATTAGTTAGAAGGGGTCGGCAAAGGGGTCGGCAAAGGGGTCGGTAAGGGTTAGGCAGGGGGTACTTCGGTAAAAAGACACCGGGGGGAGCCGGGACACACACGGGACAGACACACGAACCGCACAAACCGAACCCCCTCAAAACCAACCCACCCATCGACTCGCGCACCAGACCACACCCAAACCGCGGTACTTCGGTACGTGAGGCGCCCACGACGGCTCCCCCAGGAACCCTGTCCCACAGATCGATCCAGGGCCAGTTCCATGCGGCCCACGACGACGATTGTGGTGGCGGCGACGTCGACCAGCGCCATATCGACCCGCTTGTTTGCCGGGTGGGGATCGTTGAAGCACGGGCCCGTTTCCATGCCCGGGGAGGCCTTGCTGTGCGCCTGCGCTGGGTCAGACCAAAGTGGCAACGAGGTGATAGCGCTCCTGGACGCGCCAGCTGTCCAGGGCGCGACCGTTGAGGCACTCTCAGAGTACTGCTGGAAGCGAAGCGCTACCCTGGCTGGACGGCCATGGACACACGGCGCAGCTGTGCAGCTTCCGCTGCTCGCCCTGACGGTGGCATCCGCTCTGCACACGGTTGGGTTGCCCACTGGTCAGTCGTCGGTCGGTCTCAACTCCAAGGTGCCGGCCAACTTACTGATCACGGGCTCCTCTGGACGCCTCCCAGGGCTCCTGGTGCAGCTGGCCACGGCGCGCGGCGTGCGAACGTGCGTTGCGGCGCAGAGCGGTGCGCGTCAGCAGTTGCTCTCGCTTGGCGCGGCGGAGGTGATCGACCATAATGTCGTCTCCTTCAGCGCAGCCTTTGGCTCGCGCAAGGGCCAGATCCTCGACGCAGTACTCGACTGCGTCGGCGTGGAGGGCACGCCCGAGGCCATCCGCACGGCGCTCGGCGCCTCCTATGTCTCCCTGGCGAGTCCGTCGCTGCAGAGGCTGCAGGAGGATGGCGCCCTTGCGGTGGCGCAGGTGCGTTGGCGCCAATGGCGCAAGAGCGGCGGCAATGAGCACGAGAGTGCGACCATCTGGCGGCCGGACGCGAACGCGGCGCGCGCGCTCTCTGAGGTCCTCGAGCTTGTGGAGGAGGGCCGGGTCGTGCCTCCGCCGGAGGCGAATGCAGCTCTCGAGACCCTCGAACAATTTGGTGAGTTTGTGAGCTGGGCACGGGATACCGAGTCGGGCCGCCGGTATGGTTTCCCCGGCGAGTCGATTTGGCCCGCCGCGTATGGAGGCGATGGCGACGTGGCAGCTCGCAAGCCGAAGAAATTGTGGACGACACTCGGCGGCTATGCAGACAATCTTGCGTTCATCGAGGTACCCGATGGTGATGAGTACCGGTGAGGGGGAACGCCAAAGGCGTGGCAGGCGGCTGAATTGTCGCAGGACATCGGTAGACATCGGGCTCGTCCCTGCTAAAGCTAGATCCTAGAGCGGCCGCCGGGACCGCAGGAGCTATAGCTGGACGACCTCAGGCCTGGCTAGGTGCGTTCAAGGGGCCAGACAAAGACCTATAGAAGTGCCGTCAGCTCACCAGCCGAGCTCCCGGCTGCCGTCTCTCGGCGGTTCGGATGACAAGTGTTATGAAATCAACATCGACCGTCGCATGCATGCGCTGTAACCCCCAAAACTTTGTTGTTTGTAGGAAATCTTAATCTGCTTCTGTAAGACCCACCTATATACAAGGCGTCGAGATGCTGATTGTCAATCGGTCGGTATTGTACAGAAACCAAGAAAAGGGTGGGAGTGCTCGCATGGTGCGCCGCGTGAAGGTCGGCGTCGCGTCAGGACAGTCGCAAACTCGCCCTTTCACGAAGGCGGGAACGCCGGCGCCGTGGAAGGCGTAAGGCGGGCGTTCTTGCTCCAAGCACGAGCCCGCCACGATGCGCGTGGGCACCCTCAGCCGCGTCGAGCACGCGGCTGAGAAGAGCTTCCTGCGTGACGCCTTCGAACAGCTCGATGAGGTGCTCAAACGAAGGGCGGCGGGCGCGGCTGGCGCCAGCGGAAGCGGCGAGGCGGCTGCGGAGATGCATGAGCGCCAGAGGCAGGTTCGTGAGGCCGACCAGATGATCCAGCGGTGGCTCGCCGTTTTCGCGCGCCAGCACCTCGCCGACATTTGCACGCGGCTCATGAAGGCTGCCAAGGAGCACGACGTGCCCGTGGCGCAGCAGGCCGAGGCGCGGCTGCCGCACTCGGGCGACGCACCCGAGGACCCGTCCAAGTTCCGCGACGAGAGCACCACCTTTTTCCTGCTCGACACGCTTCGGCGCGTGCTCTGCGCCGCTGTCGACACCGGCGGCGGAAGCTCGGGTTCCGCCAACCTGCCGTTGCGCAACGTTCCCGAAGGCCTTCTCAGCTTCTGCTTCGAGCGCCTCTCGCTCGAGCACCCGACGGCGATCCGGCACGTGGCCGCGCGGTGTGTGGGCGTGCTCTCGCGCGCACACCTCAAAGCAACTGTCGACAAGTTCCTCGAGAAGGTGCGTGCGGCTATGCGAGCGCTGCCACCGCATGCACCCCTGGAGCCTCGATCGCTTGCTGTCCTCTGTGTGCCGCTCCATGCGTGCGCGCGCGCCTGACCGTCCGCAGGCCTCGCGTCTCGCCACCGACAAGGAACAGCGGGAGTACGTCGCGTTCGCCAAGGCGGCAGAGCACCTCGAGATTTCGACGCATTCTGCTGAGCAAGCCTCGGCAAGCGCCAAGTTCCTCACGGTGGTGGCCAAGGCGATGGCGAGCATGTCACGCGGCGTGCTGCGCGCGCAGCTGGCCGCCTCGCTCCGCACCCTTCTCTCACGCCTGATGGATGCCCCAACAAAGGCGCTTGCGCGTGAGTGGCGCGACTTTTGCTCTGCGGGCGGCGCAGAGGTGGGCGCGTGGTGGCAGGCGTACACGGCCGTGTACGAGGCGGCTTTCAAATGGGCGAAGAAGCCGACGCATGCACCCTTCAGCTACCAGCTGCTCGTCACCATGCTCGCGCTCGCGGCGCTCCCCGACTCTCACCCAGGCGGCACCGCGTTTGCGACGGGCGCGCGCCGCTCGCGCATGCTGTCGCTGCTTATCGGCGCCAAAAAGGAGCCTCTGCGCTCGGCGTGCGTTCCACTCGCGGCGCAGCACGTGTGCGCGCTGCCGGCGGAGGCGGTACGGGCCGACCTGGAGAGCGGCAGTAGCGGCGGTGGGCGCGACAGCTCCGCGGACGCACTGTGCCTCCGTGCCCTCGTGCAGTCCCTGCTGCCGCGCAAGGCCGCGCTGCTTGCGTCGGAGGCACCTCACGTGGAGCAACTGCTGCTCAAGCTGGCGACCGCCCAGCGTGACGCGCAGTACGTGCTCCAGCTGGTGTTCGAATCGCTCGCCATGCACCAGAGCGGCGCCTCGCCCTCGCAGCGCTCGCTCTTGCTGCGCGTGCTCGCCACACTCAGCGCCGAGGAGCCTACCGCGGTGCAGCCCCATCGCCAGGCGCTTCTGGCGAGCCTGCGCCCGCTGCTGCGCTTGGAGGCGCAGCAGCACCTCGCAGCGGCGGCGGCCGCCGCGGTGGCCGCGGCGGGTGGGCCGCCCGTGCCGGAGAGCGCGGGGAGTGGCCTGCTGCCCGCGCTGATCGCGGCAGTGCCGCGTCTGTGGGCCTTAGAGACCGACGCTGAGGAGTGTGCTGATCTCGCTTGGATGGCCCGGCTGCTCGTCTCCGAGGATGCCGAGACGCACACAGCGGCTTTCGAGTGCCTGCAGCTGCTGATGGCACTCCAGCGTGCACGCCTGACGGTGCCCGTGCTCACTGCCGTCGCGCGGATGCTCCTCGGCCGCGACGGCGCGCGCCCGCTGCAGCTCTCTCGCGCGCTCTATTACGCGACCTTCCTTGTGCACCGAGTGATCGAAATGCTCGGGGCGGCGATCGAGGAAGAGGCGGCGCTGGCGGGCGCATACCATGAGACATGGCAGGGGCTGCGGCAGGTGATGCAGGCGGCGGCGGTCGCCTGGGTGATGCACTCGCTGCCTGACATTTCACAGCAGGCGGCCGCACTGCTGAACGCCTTCGATTCGGACGCGCTGCTGCGCCACCTGCCGCCGCCCCACGGCCGTCCAGCTCTGCGCTCGCTTCTCCCCGAGGCTTGGGGACGCGCCAGCACCGGAAAAGACGCCGCTGTCGCCGCCACCGCTCCGACGCAGCCTCTCAAGCCTTCGTCCGCGGCGATGCTCACGCCACTGCTCAGGGAGTCGCGTAGCACGGCCTCCACGCAAAGTGATGTAGAGAATGCCCTCGATGAGCACTACGACGCGCTCTTCCCAACCATTTCGCTCTCCTGGATGCGCCTCGCAGACCAGGCGGGCAGCGGACCACGCCCTCGGGCGGACGACCAGGCCGGCGTCGAGGCGCTGCAACTTTGGGGCACGCAACTCGCATTCGTGTGCCGGTACGCGCGCACGCCGCTCGCGCCCTACTACACGGCGCACTCGCTCTCGATGCCGGCGGGTGCCGGCGGTGCGGACGCGGCGCTCAAGCCGATGCTCGACCGACACACGAGCACGAGCGGCGCGGCCGAGGAGGACGTTGAGCACATCTTCGCACGCTCACTGCGCTGGCTGCTCTCGCCCACGGTGCCGTCGGAGCAGCTGCAGGCGCTGCTCAAGGCGCTGCGGCTGGCGCACCCCTCGATGAATGCGCTCCTCATCGGGCTGCTCAAGCGGGCTGCTCTCGAGCAACAGCAGCAGCGGAGCGTGCAACCATCGCGGGGGCTCAGCAGGCGCAAGCCTGTCGCTGCCGCTGCCGCGCCCGACCCCTACGGCGACGACCTGTACTATCAGCCAGCAGTGCTCCAGCTGCTCGCCGAGATGTACGCCAAGCGGACGGCGAACGAGCTCGCGCGCACCGATGACAAGGGTCAGCTGGTCCACAAGATCGAGGTGGCCACCCTCGAGAGCATCTGCCGGCTCTGGCTGCGCGACAAGGTGGGCGGCGCGAACAAGGTGGCGAGCCTCAGTGGCGCCCCTCTCGGGTATGCAGCGCGCCTGATGACGTACTACCTGCAATACGTCACCGCCGCCCTGCCCAACGTGCCGCCGCAACCCCCGGCCAATCCGCCCGTGCCCACGCGCCTTGAGCTCGCGGTCCGGGAGATCGAGGTGCCCGGTGCCAGGCCAGGATGGTACAAGGAGGATGAGACCCCACCACCAAGCGCGCCCACGACGGCGTCTTTTGGCACGCCCAAGGGTCATGGCGCGACGCGTGAGGAGCACGCAGGCGCGCGCTCGCGGGTGTCCGACTCTTCCACACCGTTGACGACGCCAGAGGTCTCCAGCGCGATGGTGCGCTCGACATTCGATTTGTTCACGCAGTGGATGAGAGTCGCGCTCGACAGCAGCGGCGCCGTCCATGACGCGGCGGGTCGCTCGTCCCTCTCGCTCATGGGTGGCGCCGACAGCTGCGTGGCACTCGTGGACCCGCGCGACAGCAGCCGGCTGCGGCGCGTCGCGCCCTCTGTGGAAGAGAGCGTGTTGCATGCTGTCGAGGCGCTAATTGCGATGCATGCCACCGCGCACGTGCTCGGCCTGCTCGGAGAGGAGAAGGAGCAGGCCCACGGCAAGGGCGCAGTCGGCCTGAGGGACGGCGGCGGCAACCTCCGTGGACAGCCTCCCACGGTGTCTATGGATTCCATCCAGGAAGCGGCCGACGCGGCGGGCTTTGCAATCGAGGTGAAGCGCTTCCTCGAGCCCCTTCTTGGTTGGGTGCGGCTGCAGCGCCCGACGTACCTCGCCCTCGCCACCCTCCTCCACCACCATGAATCTCTGCTCGAGGTATTCCTACGTACCGCCCTCAAGGGCGGCGAAATTCTCACGCCACAGCCGCCCTCGAGAACCTCCAATGGCGACGCCGACGTCCCCAAGCCGTTGCTCGTTCACGCCTACTTGTTTGCGGTCGTGAGCAACGTGGCCAGCGACATGGAGCGCTGGCACAAGGGTATCGAGGCCCATCTGCTCTTCCTCTCGCTGCTCCATCAGGTATCTGGCAGAGACGGCCAGCGAGCGCTTGGCGCGTCGCTGGCGCAGGCGCTCGCGCACTCGCCGCATACGCACCTGATGCCGCCGCACAGCCATCAGCTGCCTCTCGCTTCTGCGCGCTCGCCCTCTCCGCTTGTGTACACCGCCGCGCCGTATCGGTACTCGTCGGCCCTCGCGCCCCTCTTTCTGCGGCTCCTGCCTGACCTGCTGTCCGAGATGGTTCGTCACTTTCGCATTCTCACCGTCGAGGATCGCGAGGCGCTGCTGCAGCTGCTGCTGCCGTGGCTGCGTGCGCTCGCCAGCGTCTTCGACAGTGCGGCGCCGGACGCGGAGGCGACGTCCGAGGCAGCGCCTGCCGAGGCGACCGTGGCTAAGGGTGAGCTGGGGAACTGGAGCCGAGAACAGCTCCACGTCACTCTGCTGGTGCCTGTGCTCGAGTCGCTGCTCAGCCTGTCGCGGCTGACCTCCTCTGTTGCACGGCCCGGGCTCACCGCGGAGTCGGCGCACATGGCCTTTATGGTGGAGGAGGCGTGGGCGGCACTCGTATCGCCCGGCTCAACCCCAACGCTCGTGCCGGCGCTGATAGGTATGCTGCTCTCGGCGCATTCAGCCGCGGCTGCTGCGAAGCCTGCGGACGCCGCCGAGATTGCGCTGTGCGAGCAAGTCCTCATCCTTGTCACACGCACGCCGTGCGCCCCCCTGATGCTCGGAGCTGTCGTCTCGGAGCTACGGAATTACATTGTGAACGTAGATCATTGCCCCGACGTGCGCGCGCTCGAGGTGAGCGAGCCTGGCGTCGCCACGAGCGCCGACGCAAGCAGCGCTGCCCTCTGGCTCAATTGGCGACGCAGCGTGCCGGCGGCGCGCGAGCCGTTGCGCCCGTATGAGCTCGCGGCGATCTCGATGCTCACGCAGCTGCCGTACGAGCTCCACGCACTCCTGCCGCCGCACCTGCCAAAGCTCCTCCACGTGCTGGCCGTCTGCTACGGGGAGGAGACTGCGAGCGCATCCCTCGCGCTTGCATCCGACCGCGCGGCCGCAGAGGGCGCAGCATCGACACTCATGAGCGCGCTGCTGAGCAACCTGACGCCCCGGGGGTACGCGAAGCCGATCTCGCAGGCGGAACTCGACGCGCTGCTCAGCCGCGCCGCGGCGCTGCGCCCGGGCCTCGCCGCCGTGCGTCCCCTAGTGCAGCTGCTCTCGCCCGTGCGCCCGACGATCGAGGAGGAATGGCGGCTGCTCGCGCTGCACTGGGCGGTGCATGCGCGCGACCCGGACATGTCCCTCGCGTCGCTTCGCTGCTTTGCGCTCCTCGGCACACGCTGCGACGCTGCGCTCATTCGCACACTCACACTGGTGCTTTGGGGAGCACTGCGTGAAGCTGCCACTGCCAAGGCCCAGCTGCTGCTCCGGCTGCTGCGCAACCTCGCAGCGTGCACACTCGCCACCGGCGACGAGGACGAAGAGAACGCGGATGGCGCGGGTGGGCCGCTGCCGGCCTCGACGTGGCTAGAGCTTGCAGCGACGGCGGCCGCGATGCTCTCCGTGCGTTGCGAGTCGCTCCTCACGGAGGCACTCCTTCTCCTTGAGCTCGTGCTGCATGTGTGCGAAGATGGCATGCCGCGCGACGTGCGCCGCGCCTCGTCTTCCTCGAGATCTCTGCGAGATGGGAGCGGCACCACGGACTTCTCTACCAGCGCCAGCGCCTCTGCCAGCGGCACCAGCAGCTTCGTTGACGCCAACGGCATGCTCTCGCGCCGCCCCATGGCTGCTTCTAGCCTGCTGCCTTCGGACCTGGGCGACGTGGACGTTGGGCGCGCCGTGCTGAGCGCACCGCCGCTCAGCCAGCTGCTGTTCAACCTACGAAAGGTGTGGAAGTATGACGCTCGGTACGGCGCGGGCTCATCCGGCGTGGTTGCGGGCGCTGGTGCACAGACGCTAGGGCGCACGTCTACCGTGGCCGCACCGGCGGTCGACGAGTACATTTCCGCGCGCTTGCTCAAAGGAGTCTCCGTGGGCGCCGAGGTGAGCACCGAGTGCCGCTGCCTCACGATACGAATGGTCGAGAGGCTCGCCGTGTGCTATGCAGATGATGTCGAGATGGTGCCCACCAACACGCTCACCATCACGTCGCTGCTCGCGCGCGCGCTCGAGCTCATGCTCGCGCTGCCTCGAGCGCTGCCGGCCCACCCGAGCACCAGCGCGCCGGGCGTCCAGGCTGGTGGATGCGGCGCTAGCAGCGGCGGCGGAGGTGGCGGCGGCAGCGGTGGCGGCCCGGGTGCCGACCGGACGGTGCGGGCGGTCGCCTCAGACGCTGTGCGATTCCTGGAGAGCAGCGGCTCCGTGAGCTTCGAGCGGCTCGTCGACCTCTTCAACGAGTTTGCCGAGTGGAGCCCCGAACAAGATGTTACCACCGCCGAGCCCATGGCCTCAAAGACACCCTCCTTCAGTGTGGGCTCAAGGACCCCCTCCTTCCCCTCAAAGACACCTTCCCTCAGTGGAGCCAGACGCGGCGTGGGAGGGCTTGGGACCGCACACGAGCGAGGCGGCAGCCTGGGGGGCGGCAGCAGCACCGTCGTGGGCTTGGTGGACGCGTCCAATTCCACGTGCCGCACGCGCAAGTCGGGCTTACACGCGATCACACCCAAAGAAGAGCGGAAGAGGGAAGGCCTCGAGCGTGCCCTACCCGGGCACGAGGCATGGCATGCGTCTCGCTTCGATGAGCGATTCTTCGAGTCGTTCGCGCTCGCCTTCACCTCGACGGCCGAGGTTGACTTCACCCTT
Source organism: Chrysochromulina parva (assembly GCA_002887195.1). Classification (NCBI taxonomy): domain Eukaryota; phylum Haptophyta; order Prymnesiales; family Chrysochromulinaceae; genus Chrysochromulina; species Chrysochromulina parva. The sequence goes on along the minus strand of PJAB01000609.1, from coordinate 6,467 downwards.
CGGCTGCTCACCGAGTGGCTTGACGCGGCCTCGCGCCCGTTGCTTGGCAATAGGCTGCATCCGCGCCGCCCCTCGGACGCGTGCTCGGGCCCTGAGGTCGCCCTTTCCACGCCCAACGCGGCGCACAGTTCGTCGCCCAGTCGCGTCGGTCGGTATGCAGAGCACTCGGAGGCACGACACGCCCGGCGCGTGCTGGCATCGCTCCTCCGGCTGCTCTCTGCATGCGTCTGCCAGTATGCGCCCACGGAATGCGTGCCGGAGCAGTTCGCGGCGCTCGCACCGCTCGTGATCGCGCACTTTACGCACTGTACGCATCACCATGCTCATCAGCGGGTGGACCCGCAGGAAGACGTGGCGCTCACAGCCGAGCGGCTGCTCTCCGAGATGCTCTCTCGCGCCCCCGCGGGCACCGACCCCAAGATCTTCTCGCTCCTTTCCACACCGGTGCTTGCAGGCCAGCCGGCCGGCGCAGGCTGTGGCGGCGGCGGCGGTGGCACTCAGCGCAGCAGCAGCATCACGACGCGCGCGCAGCTCGCCCCTTCGCTTGCATGGGACGCGTGCCTCGTGCGAGCGGACGAGATCGAACTTCTCTATCCGTCGCTGCACGAGTGTGCCGATCGACTGCAGGCGTGCGCTCTTAATGTGGTGCCCAACGTGGCGTCCACGCCCGACGAAGGCGCGAGCGAGCGCGGCTGGCCGCTCGACCTGCCCCGACCGTTACTTTCGGAGCTGCCGAGCTCTGACCCTTGTTCACGCGAGGGGAGCGGGCGCGGCCACGGCCATGGCACCAACGGCAGCGGCGATGATCTCGAGCGCCCTGGGCAAGGGGCATCTGGAGGGCTGTCGCTTGCGGGCGCACCACCGACGGCGTCGACGATGCCACTGAGATCCGCCGAGATACCAATAAGATCCTGCGGCGAGATGCCATCGGCCGAACCGGCGCCTGTGCTCGCTACGGAACAACCTGCGCCGACGGAGCAGAAAGCCAACGAGGTCGAGGCGGTGGATGCGCCGGAGGCTGCCGTTGAGGCCGAAGACATTAAGGGGCAGGAGAACGAGGAGGCCGAGGCGTCTGCGTCGCCGCCGCCACCTTCGCCGCCGCCACAGCCAAAGACGCCCTCGGACAGGCCCAGCTCAAAGGAGCTGGACAGCTCGGAGGGGCTGGATGCATGCTCGGAGGAGCTGGACGACCATGACGAGTATGAGCGTCCAGCTCATACTCCTCGAGTCGGCTCCGCCGCCGAAAGCGACGGCTCGTGGATCTCGACCATCAGCCCGCTCGCGCGCCTCGAGGAGTACGAGGCGGGCGAAGTCGGTCCGTCCATGGACGAGGGCGATGGGGAAGACGAGGAGCTCATGGTTGGGCTCGATGGCACCGATGACGACGACGACGACTTTGACGACGATGGCCTCGACGGCTCGGGGCAACCATCTCTATGATGGGCTTTCTCTCGCTATGGCACTCCCGTCTTTTTTACTTCGTTTAGTCAGCTTCATTACGAGTCACGTCCGCATCTTCTCTGTGCATCGAACACTTGTTAGGGATGTTAAGTAATAATCAGCCGCACGACAAACGCGGCGGAGCCGCTGACCAGGATGCGCGACGCGCTTGGGGCCTTGGGCCGAGCGACGTCGCGGACTCGCGAGGGCACCGACGGCCCGTCGCCACGGCAGATGCGACACGTCCATCTCCATGTGGATGGCGTGCGTGGTATAGGTATGGTATGGCCACTGGTCCGGTCACCAATACACCAAAAGCAAACAAACTTTCCTATCAGCTATCTTTGCGTCTGTGTGATCATAGACAGTAACTATTATGAAAAACGACTTTTTCCTTTCCAAAGCGCGGCGCACGCAATCAAGAATCATCGGGCACATGCGCGATGCGCCCGCTGGGCCTGGGTCGCGCAAACGTAGTCGCATACGGTATGAACGTCGTTCGATATCCGAGGCAGTGCCGCGATGAGTACCGCGACGCGAGGAATCGGGATCGCTACGTTCCGCGAACGCGTAACGTACGTAAACGGTCGACGGTCGGATAATGCGATCATGATAGGCGCCGATATTTGTGCACAGCACCAGCCACCACCCCACTTTCTGTACGAACCACATGTGCACGGCAATACGCGAACATGAGGTAGTACACTGGCCTCTCGTCGGTCGTCCGTCTGCAGTGCACCTCGCACCGCCCCAGCGTGGACTCGATCGATCTATTGGTGGATCACCAATAGGGGCCCCTCGCTACGATCGAATCCACGCCTCGGCCGCTCTGCGCATCATAGATGAGAGGCCAATGTTCCTCGTTGTCATTGGTCCACACAATGTCCGCGCTCAGAATGTCCCTAACAGCGTCAGGACCAAGCTCTGACCCTGTGCGGAAACGCCATCCCGCATCGTCATTGCTCACTTCACAACTCGTTTGCAGCATGGTGACATTGGCCGCCTCGATCGCGGCCCGATCGAGAAGAAAAGCGGTGCTGAGATCGATGTCGACACGTTTCGCCACAAGGGGGTGCACGTAGATCCACGAGGATGAGAGTGGCAGGACATCCATATGGACGGCCACGACAGTCTGGCCGTTTTTCGTGAAGTAGCCGATGATGCCCGTGGGTACCGAGTTGCGATGCGGGAAGGCCGAGAAGAGCTGCAGCACGACCACTGCCCAAAAAAAGCGCCACTTGCGCATGAGCTTGGCGCGCAGCACGGCGAAGTTGAGGCCCGAGATCGAAATCTCCTCTTTCACAGCTGCCATCTCCTCCTCTTTGTAGTCGAAGTTGGCGCGTACTGCATCGTCAATGTCGCCCTGGCCCTTGCGCATGGCACGCTCTGCGATGATCTTGGCCGCGATCCTGGAGGTGCCATGCATCGTGCGCTTGCCTAGCAGCGTGGTGCGCATCTTGAGGCGCAGCCACCAGCGTGCGAGCGCCGTGCCGGCCGGCTTGATGAAGAGCAGAATCGCGAAGCGGATCCACACGTTGTGGAGCTCGCATGGGCGAATGAGGATGGTTGTGTCCTGGAACGAGTAGTAACCGTTACGCCACACGAGAAACGTGACCATCGCGGGCGTAGCAATCAGCGCCGCCACGTCGGCTATAGCAAATTGCCAGCCGATCCGCGCGAGGAACTGCAGCCGGATCAGCGGGTCCTCGTTTGGATCGAACTCCTTGAGCTTGTCGGTCGCAACCTGGCATGTGAGCAGATTGAAGGTATTCTTGAGGTACTTTTTGAGCAGCGCTTCCAGCGTGCCCGAGTCGCGAATAACGATGTAGATCTGGAGCACGACCTGCAGGATGATCCACGAGCTGTCCAAGGCGGTGTCAATCGTGCGCATGTTGAAGAAAGAGTAATTGAAGCAGGCGTCAAAGAACTGGAAGGGGAAGAGGAGGTGCGGGCACGTATTGGGCGAGGCGACCAAGTTGAGCGATGACTTGCCAAACCCGGTCACGATGGTGAAGAGGAAAATGTGAATCACCATCACGATCATCGGCGTGAGCGTCGTCGCGGGGCCAACCGCGGCCCTCAACGTGACTTCCTCGACGTCGCTGAGCGTCGTGTTGGCAGCAATTGCGAGGGCCGTCGTGTTGGATGCCAATGCAAAATAGCCGTCGAGGTCAGTGAGGGCCTCGTGGATCGAGTCCCATATGATCACGTCGATGAAGGCCATCCTGAAGTTCAGCCGGTAGACGACCGCGATCAAGAAGAAGCCGTGCGCGAGCGAGAAGCGCGGCCGGTCCTCGCTCGTCAGGTCCTGAAAGCAAAAGTAAAAGCTGGGCACTAGGAAGAGCAGCGAATAGATGTGCCAGATTCGATAGATCGCTTGTTGGGCGATCAGGTGATAGATGACCGTTTCGGAGATCAAAGCGAAGATCGTCGCCAAAAGGATGGGCATCGAGATGTGCGTGAGCCGACGCTTACGGTCGGCCAGCTCGGCTGCCACCTTGCGTCGCGCGCGCCTCATGCGGCACTTGCTCTGCAGCTTCGTGGCAGCCCGCGTGATCTTCACCCTCCTCTCGTTCTCGTCGGACAGCGACAACCTCAGACGACTGGGTCCGACAACGGGGCCAGTGACGGCAAAGGTTGTCCCGAGTGCCGCAGCGGCGGCGGTGAAGAGATCCCTCTCACTCTCACTCATCATGCTGCACCGGAGGGCCGCCTTCTTCTTGAGCTCGCCCTTGCGTACCTCCTCGGCTTTGCGAGCCGCCTCCGCCTCGCTCGCCGCCTCGGCCTGCCTCGCCTCGGCCTCTCTCTCGAGCTGCTCCGCGGCGGCCGCCGCCGTTCTCTCGAGCAAGTTCGATTGCGAGGTCGGCGGATCATCCGGCGGTGAGGGTGGCAGCGAGGGCACTGACGCAGGCGCGATCCGTGAGGACGACGTGAGGAAACGCCAACAGGGGGCTTGCTTCGTGCCTTGGTTGTTGCCGGCCCTTCTCTGGCGGATCAGATAGATACCGTAGGGCATCATCAGGTAGATGCCAAATTTGGCAATCGAGTCGATGAGTATGCTGGTTTTGGTTCGCCCGAGGGCGCTAAACGCCGCTCCATAGAGAGCCGTGATCAGCACGGGCAAGATGAGCTGTGCCAACTGGAAACGACGCCAGAGAATGAGGTAACGTTGACTGTTGCCGGGTTTGCCGGAGTAGTCGAAGCTAATGGCGAGCGCCGCTGTGTCTCGCAGCGGCACCCATGAGCTAAAGACGAAGGCGGCCATGTATATGATGCATGCGAGCAGCTCGAAGGCCTCTTCGGACTGGTACGCCAGGCACACGAGAGCGAGCACAAACGGTTGCGCGCCCAAATACACGCCGAATACGCGTGCCCAGAGCAACACGCGTTTGCGCGAGAGCTCGACCCCCTTGCGATCCGCGGCCGTCGTGAGCTTTTCCATTTCCTTCGTCTCCTTCGCGCTCCTCTTTTGGTCTTCACTCCACATTTTGTGGGATGCCATCAGAGAGCTGATCCCCATATCAGCCACCATCGTCAGTGGCCTGCCTCTCGCCAGATCAATGAGCGTGAGCTTGGACATCTCCCCCACCATCTGGTCGGCAGACGCTTTGAGCGTTTCGAGGGAGAGGAGTGCGCTCAGTGAAATCCCTTCCGAGTCCCCCTTCTCTTGGAGGTAGCTCATCTTCTCGTCAAAAGCCTCAATGTCGCGAGCCGTGTGCGGCTGCAGCGAGTAGTAAGTCGGGTCATTGCCACGCATCTCGTACACGAACGCGCCGTGGTCAATTCGCTGTGCTGAATCGTTGTGCTCATCGAGCCGAAAGCCGCCCGGCATCTCGGCCCCGTGCGCCCAGCCAAAGGTGACCAGCCCCCCTGCCTGAAGCGCCTCGAGAGTGACGTTCGATATGAGCCCAAGCGCTCGCATCCCTTCGAGCGCCGCGCGCGAGGGCGAAAACGGCCCGCTGAAGTGGAGCATCCATGGAGAGGGTACGAGAGTGAACGCATTGACCTGCAGCGGCTCGCCCTTTGCGTCGAAGAAAGCAAAGCCACCCACGAGGAGGCAGAAGGCCCAAAGCTCGTCCACAAGGTTGAGATTCGACAATTTACTGTCCATCGGGCTCCACTGGAGAGCGCTCAGGTCGACGTTGTCTTTCGATTCAATCCCTGGCACGGTCGCAGTCGCGGGTGAAGGCGCGTCGACATCGATCCTGCTCCTGCGACCAGTTGAGCTTATGCTATTGGGACGGTCGCGGAGCCCGGATGGCTGTGCTAGCATACCGCCCGCGGGCTTGGAGAAGGCGTACTGACCTGTGTACATGAAGGCCCAGGTGACGGCACCCGGCGGGATGCCTGCCGCCGCATGCGTGTGAGCCGGAAAGGTGACAGGCTGACGCGCAGAAATATACCCGCGAACGTGAAGCGTTCGCGTTGGGTCAGCAGCCAGTTCGCACGCTTGCTCGAGCATGGCCCACTCCCGTTCGGGGCCCTTCACATAATAGTAGCCCGCGTCCTTCGGGAAGGAGATGTGGCCGCTCAAGGAGATGTTGGGCTGCAGCGTGAGCGACAGCGAATGCGGAGCCTCCTCTTCCGCGGGCTGTGGCGTTTCCTCAGCCATCTCGGTGAAAGTGCAAGGGGTAGGGTGAGAGCGCTCTCCGCCGCAACGGGCAACGCCCTGGGTTCCCTAGTTCCTACGGTCGGCCTTCGTCTGATTGCCTTTCGGCCCCCTGGGGCAAACGGCGGCTAGTGCTTGACGAGTTCCAATTTTGTGAACGGGAAACAGTACGGTCCCCGGAATTGTTAGAAATCACGTGTATACATACCGGCCGCGGGAAGGGCAAGTGAGGCGCCGCGACGGGCTCCGATCGCGGTTGCTCTTGAGCCGGCCGCCGCGTCCCGTGCGGTGTTCGGCTCGTGGGAAAGAGTGACTACTTGAGTAGTAGTGAGTAACCTTAGACGTCGCACGCGGAGTGCGCAGAGAGCTACAACAGGCGAGCAGCCCCCGACTCACGCCTAAGGAGAAAAAAGCGCGC
>PJAB01000608.1:0-23182 GCA_002887195.1 Chrysochromulina parva | reverse complement strand
CGAGGCGGCGGCGGCCGAGGCGGCGGCGGCCGAGGCGGCGGCGGCCGAGGCGGCGGCGGCCGAGGCAGCGGCGGCCGAGGCGGCGGCGGCGGAGGCGGCTGCGGCCGAGGCGGCGGTTGTCGATGCGCCACCCTCCGAGGCACCTGCGGAGGATGCCGCGCCCCCCGAGTAAATATTTAGAGCACGTCAACATGCTCCACGGGTGAGTGCCACTCGTCCGTACGTTCCTCGCGGGCAGATGTGAAGGGTGCAGTGGAAGATGAGAGCGGGCTCGTGGGCAATCGTGAGTGTGGCCGGCGAGAAGTGCAGCGAGATGTGCTGCGATATGTGCTGCGAGAGATGCGTTGGCTCGCATCGCCCTTTGTAGATTGGGCTAGGTCGCGTGGGGGAGTGCACTCGAGGCACGATCAACTACTCGTGCCGCGTGCTAGCTCGGAGGGCGTGTGGGCGTTTCTGTGCCGATGTTGTATGCGATCGCGTGTGGCGACCACCGCCCGGCCGGCGCCCGACACGGACGAGAATTTCCCGTTCTTCCAGCCCGTCTGCCCTGAAACGCTTGCGTTGTGTGTGCGCGTGTCGCTGTCGGACGGGCCGCATCGCCGCCGCGCTAGCAGAACGAGAGCCCCGCCCGCCGAGCGGGCAGCCGCCGGGGTCGGTTTCCGCGTCGCGTCGTTGCTCGTTCCACGGTGCCGGTTCGCGGCACCGACCGGGGGGCGCGCGGATTCCGGATAAGCGCGCCTGGGAAGCCGCCCACACGCGTGTCAATCGCGTGTGGTTCGTTTTGGAGACGTACTCAGAGACGGTGGAGTGGTGAGCGCGGGGGGACCGCGATTTAACTGACTGACAGCTACAGTGACTGAGGCGGTTCGCGCAGGCTCAGTGCGGGTGCGCGGTGGGTGGCTTCTCAAAGCCAAGCCCCACTACACAGACAACGGTGAGCAGAGCCATCAAACCCCACGCGAGCAGCGCCGTGCCGCGTATCTCCCGATACCACAGCACGCCCCACAGGCCCGAGACAACGAGTGACGTGGCATTGCGTTGGGCCATAACGATGGCGTTGCCACCGAGCTGCACAGCCGCCGTCGTGAGCAGCAGCGCAGCACAATAAAGCAGCCCCGCGGCTGAGCCGGGGAGTAGCGTGACCCCGGGCTGCAGCGTGGGCTGCTGCCCGGCCGTTCTGGCCACGCCCAGCGCGAGGCCGTTGATCAGGACAGCGCCGAGCCCCAACGAGGCTGTCCACGAACCAAGTGGGTCGAGTGCCTCTGAGGGTACACTCTCCTCTGCCGCCCACTTCTTGGCCAAGGTCACCAATCCGTACTGGACCGCCGAGAGCACGCCGGCGAGCACGGCGAGTGCATAGCCCTCGATCTGCACCCGCACCGTCCCCGCCATCTGACCGAGCGACACCTGGGCAGCCTCGAGTGAGGGCAGCAGCGGCTCGGCCAGCGTCTTGGGCGAGCGGTCCAAGATGGGCGGCAGGAGCACCAGGCCCGCCATGCCCGCAACGACGCCCACCATGTAGAGTGGTGCAAGGTAGTAGACTATGCCGTTGGGCAGCGTGTGCTCCCTGAGCGGCTCGTGGAAGACGAGCCAGAAGACGAAGAAGGAGACGAGCGTCGCCGTCGAATCAAAGATGAGCACCGCGGTGCCGACACCAATCCGAGGAATGGAGGCGATCATCGCGAAGCCAGCCGGGACCCATGCGCACGCGCAGGCGATGCCCCACGGTGTGAACACGTAGGCTAGTCTTGGAGACGGTGGCTCAAGATTGGAAATCATGATGGAGCGCCATGTCACGAGCAGGATGCCAATGATGAGAACCCACACACTCTTGTAGCCCTGGAAGATGAGCGGGTGCACGTGGGCGGCGCGCATCATCGGCGTCTTGACGAAGACGGGGTAGGTGCCCATACACGCACCGCCGAGAATCGCGAGCACAACCGGGGTCCATGCCTCGGACATGCGCGATCGATCAAGGACCACGCGCGTGCCCGGCAGGGGGGAGGTCTTGCGATTTCTAGCGACGTGGGATCCGACGTGGGTCCTCGTCCGAAGGTAAGGGGGGTTGACCTACCCCCTTATCGAAGGGCACGTGGAGTCGTGGGGCAGCACACGTAAGACGCATCCAACGACAACCCCCGAGCCCAGGCTGGCCTCCCCCCCTGTCCCCAAAGGTCCCCGGTCGACGACGCGGCGTGAAACGTCGTAATTCCGCGGTCTGTTTAGGGACCTCCGCTCGTGGCTCTCTGACACACGTGGTGCGGATGGCGACGGTGACATTCGCCCACCACTACGCTACGACTCCATCTTCGCATGCATCGGCGCAAGCACCTCCTCCGAGCCCACCATCGCAGAACGCGTCCGAACAGGCACTCATGGCGCAAGTGCGCCTCCTGCGGCAGACGGTTGCATTGGAGACGGCGCCATTCTCATCGCCTCTCCAGCTGCGGAAGATGATGCCGCAGCTGCAGCCGCCGCCGCCGCCGCCGCCGCCGCCGCCGCCGCCGCATCCGCCACTACCTCCACCGCCACCAACTGCGCCACCTCCCGTGCAACTGCCACCGCCGCCGCCGCCGCCCGCTGCCACCTCTGCCGCACTCTATGCGGCGACAGGCGCAGGCGCGCTCCGTGAGACGATGCACCTGATCGAGGCGAGCGCGCAGAGTGCGGCGCAGTTGCATGCGATGGCTTTGCACGCCGCGGCGCTCGAGGCGGAGCTGCGCGAGCAGCAGCGTGCCGTCGTCCAGGCCGAGGCCGCGTGTCAGGAGGCGGTGGCGGCCCACTTGGCGATGACGCACGACATGGACTCCCTCAAGTCCGATAGAGAGCGGCTGCAGGTGGAGCTAGAGCACTACACGAAGCGCATCGATGAGCTGCTAGCGGAGCGAGGGCGCGGCACGCAGCAGCTCGCGGAGCTCGGGCGCAGCGTGTCTGACGAGCGCCAGCGCGCCCGCCTCGAGGCTGGCAAGCTGCATGACGTCATCAGCGATCTCGAGGAGAAGGTGAGACAGGGCCTGCACGAGCTCGAGCTGCGGGATGCGCAGAACGAGCAGCTCGAGGCGCAGAACGAGCAGCTCGAGGCGCAGAACGAGCAGCTCGAGTCGGACCTGCGTGAGGTGATGACGCTCATCGACCAGATCGAGGGCGAGCCTGGCTTCGCATCGGCCGCCACCGAGCACCTTCGGAAGCCCTTTCGGCTTCGCAGCCCCAGCACCGCCAGAGCGGCGGCGGCGTTGACGGCGGCGGCGTCGGCGTCTCTCAGCGCGTCGACCAAGGCGGCAGTGCGAGCCACCGCCGCGCGCCTCGTCGCCGTCAGCACCGAGGGTTCGTCGCCGATACGTACCTCGGCAAGGGCGGTGGAGGCAGCGGCGGCCGCAGCCGCACGGAAGGACGAGACGGGGGACGAGACCGACGACTCGGACCAAGAGTCTCCTCCAGACGAACGCACGCTTCAGGCGCTCTGGCTCCGCGGCCCCGAAGCGCTCGGTACGGCGCTCTCGAGGCGGGCCCGCCGCGGGAAGCTCGGTACGGCGCTCTCGAAGCTCGGCGCCGCCCACGCCGCGCTCGCGCTCTGCAAGGGCGCCATGGGTCGCCTCGAGGCCGAGTTAGCTGTGCTCCGTAGCTGCCTCGTTGAGGCGGAGGCGGAGGCGAGCGAGGCGGAGGCGAACAGAGCGGCGAGCAGGGCGGTGAGCAGTGGAAGCGGCGGCGGCCACTTGGAGCAGGAGGCGGCGCTGCTGCGTGAGGAGAATCGGTTGCTCGAGGCGCAGCTCGCCCTCCTCTCGGAGAAGGCGTATGGCTCGCCGGCCAAGTTGGCGGCCCTCGAACGAGATCGCCTCCAGATCGAGCTCGAGGCAGAGCGGCACGTGCGCGAGGAGCTGGAGCAGCAGTCGGTCGAGCTCGGCGAGGCGCTCGATGAGGCGCGTCGTACGCAGCAGAGCCTCAGAGCCTCAGGCCTCGTCGACGAGCTCGAGAAGATGCGACAAGCTCTGCAGGCTGCCCAAGCAACTCTCATCCACGCCGCCTCGGCGCAGATGCCCACCCCCACCACCGGGCGGGCGGTGCCCGTCGCCCAACACCGTGCGGGCTACAACCCCATCGCGATGCCGCGCCGACAGTTCGGAGCGGCGGACCTGCGTGCCGAAGCCCTGAGGCAGAGCCAGATGCCGCGCTCGGGCACCTTCCAGGCACCGTGGAGCAGCGGTGGCGTCGCGCCTCCGACGCCCTGGACGAGCGGGCGTAGCTCGGCCCGCACAGGAGGCTCGTACCGAAGCAGTCGGGGCAGTAGCACTCCGGCGGCCTATTTCCGCGCGCCCTCCATCTCGCACGCCACGCCGCGCTGAGAGCAAAGGAATAGCGCCTGGATGCGGCGAGTTCGATTTGCGCGGGCCACCCTCCGGCACCAGCCATCCATCGTATCGTATGTCGTGAAGGATGGCCTCTTGGCCGGTTGGTATCTCCGGGGCTGTCTTGTTAGTTCTCCGATTTACCCCCCGCTACGCCCTAGAAAAGAACGAAACGCGTGCTTGTCTTGTACAGGTTGTACTTGAACTTGTCTACGACGTGGGACCGGTACGAGACGTGTGGCGCACGCACGGTCGCTTACATGATACAAGGTAACGTCGGGAACAGGTCGGATACCGGCCCGTGCCACGCCCGTGTGAGGTGTGTCTCGTGTGTGTCCCGGCTCCCATGGTGTCTTTTTACCGGTACGTTTAGTTATGATGAAACGTCGGGAAACGTCAAAATGCACGTCCACGACTGCAGTCCACCACAATGCCGCAGTTGATCGAGCTCGTGGACGCGGAGTCGGCCGAGCCGCGGGCGGACCTCGGGAAGCTCGGAGACGTGAAGGTCGATGAGAATGGGACACGTCGCTTCACGTCACTAAGGAGCTTTCTGTGCACACCCTTCTGCATGGGCCAATTAATCTTCAACATCGTGTGCAATTTCCTGGGGCCGTTCTGTTTATACATCGTTGTCTTCTTGAACGCGGGTCCGGAGAGGTGGAATGGCAAACCCATGATGGGCATTATGCTCACCGGTCCCTTTGTGAGTGCGCTTTTAGGGCTCACCTGGCTACCCCTCGGCATCCCTGAGGCGGCCGCTAAAGGATGGTTTGGAATCGTGGAGCCCGAGTCAGTCCCGTGTCTGCTGCGCGCGCTGCCTTTTCTGCTCTGGAGACGCAGCGTGTTGCGCCACCTCGGCGTCGGTTTTGTGGCATTCTGCATATGGTCACCGACAGTGCTCGTGTTGGACCGCTTCGTCGCAGCTCTCGAGCAGGATGGACCCCAAGCGATGAGTGCTCAAGCCTTCGTCGTGTTCGCCCCCACTTGTATTGCGTTCATGGCGCTGATCACGATTCCGCTCGGGCTGCTGGGCTTCGCTATGCCCGACAACTACGCGCGCGTCGAAGGTGTCATGGCGATCACAGTGCGCGAAGCTTTCTTGAAGAGGTTTTGGCGGCGCATGTTCCTGGCTCCGACGTGCTAAAGGCCTCGACCCTCGAGTGGAGGGTATCGCAGTCATGAGGAAGAGCAGGGCTCTATTGGTATCTCTATTGGTATCTCTATCTTTGTGTGCGTGCAGTGTGCCTCTGGTGAGTGTGACGTGCTTGTGCAAGGCACGCGGCGAAACGAAGAGTGCCGCACTGTACGGCGTACAGACGCGGGGGACGGCGAGCCGGCCCGAGTCCGACGACGCGCCGGGCGCTGCACTGGAGCCCGAGGCGCGCGCCTTTGCACGAGCTGCACGAGCCGCCGCCAGTGAGCTGGCGCCAGGCTCGGCGTCGTCCGAGTCGGAGTCGGCCCCGGCGAGCCGCTGCCGACGCCGCTGCTCCTCCGCTGCCTCCACCGCCTGCGTGTGCAGCGGCCAGCACCGCCTGTCGAGGAGCTGCGGCTCTTCGCGGCTGACGGAAGGCGCTTGCAGCTCGTCCTCGAATGCCTGGCAGTAGTACTGACCGTCACCGAGTGGTGGTGAACGGAGGGCGGCATCTGTGAAAAGAGAGACAAAGAGTTAACCCCCGAAGGTGAGGTACATGTACCGTAGCGAAATTCCGACCGCTCAGCCTCAGGTTTTAGTGCAGACACTTCGTCGAAGTTGCGTTGAAACCATTTTCACGCGCAGTTGTCGCGAGACATGTGGGGAAAACTCACCTGATCTCGACTGAGGTCCAGCAAGACCTCCCATATGAGTAGGGCCGGTGTGGGCTTAGGTCAGGGGAGGGGTCGGTACATCAATAGATGCAGGCAATGATGACCGTTCAGTCTTACCATGTTTGGTCAGACTGCCACACTGTCGTGTTACCCGTGTTACCCTGTCTTTGGGTCGTGTCGGAAAAGCTCTTGTCAGCGGTCTTCGCCCACTTCTTCCCTCTCGATCGCCTGTGGGGGATCTGAGGAGCTACTCTCGAACTCTTGCAACAGCAGTCGCTCAAGATGCCGCAGGCTACGGTGAACGAGACCGGTCAGATCAGCGCCAATGTGGAGGGCATCGGCAACCTTGCTTATGCCGCCTCCCGCATGGGAGACGCCAACTGGGACGAGCTGCGGCGGAACCGCGGCGGGAACCGCGTCGAGGGCGGTGGCACCGACCACACCGTGATCGTGCTGCCGATGCGCCCCAAGGTGCTCGAGAAGGACGACAAGCACCTAGTGCTCCTGCAGGACACGTCGTGCGGTTGGATCTGCGTCCCGTGCATCCCGTGGTACGTTGTGATGGGCGTTCCAGACTGCGTGGCGGGAGCTCATTCTAACGATCCTTTCTCATACTTTGCGCCTCCCTTGTCTTGCTTTGCCCTTGCTTGCGTTCGCTAACCCGCCACGCCCGCCGCCGCTGTGCTGCTCGTATCGCGCGCGCGCAGCACGCCCCAGATCAGGTGGCGGTTCGACAAGTCGGAAGACTCGATCAGCAAGGAGCTGCGCTACTGCTGCGGGGCTTGGCAAAAGAGTTCGCATGGTCCGTGGAAGATGTCTCAGTACCACTTCGCTACCTGCAATCAGTACAAAGAGGTCGCCAAGGACGTAAAGCGCGGCCTCCGGACCGGCCACAACATCGAGACGCACACGCACATGTCGAGGATCGTGTCGATCGTAAGCGAGGATAACAGCGCACCGCCCATCTTCATGAGCTCGCAATGCGCGGGGAACTGGACCGAGGCCGGGGACTGCGTCTGCTTCTGCCACCCGCAGGATGAGATCACGCTCTGCTCCATTGTCAACGATTTTATGGGTGCCACGCCCAAGCCCGCCGAAATGTCGCGCTTGTAGAACGCCTCCTTAGATCCCGAATCATCTTGTGTATCACGCAGTTGTCCCCTGCCGGCATGGCACGCCGGGACGGTGCGCGTTGTGGTGTTGGCGTCACAAAGGGAGACGAGTGGGTCGGGAGGGGAAAATCACGATGTCGACGTAGAACTGCAGTAAGTCGAAGTTTCGTTGATTCTTTTCCCAACGGCTCTAGCTTCCGTCCATTCGCGAATTCGTATCATCAGCCATTTTACAAGTCATGCTCTCCACCTAAATTGAGTTCCACGCCCGGCGCCGGCCGCGAATGCCGCGCCCGGGTAAGCGGGTTTATACGCGTTAACGATAACTCGATAAGCTTCAAGCGGTCGACGCGGTCCGAGCGTTCTACCCGGCGTACGCCGTACGGTAACCGCAACGCGCAAGCGTGTGTGTGAAAAAATCGGGTATCGGCCCTCGGCCTCGCCTACCGATCTCTGATGTCGCACCCGACCTCTTCGCTTCGAGCCTGTGGCGCAAATCGTTCGGTTCTTCTAACATCGCGCGGCGGTGTGCGCACAACACACCGGCGGACGGGCGAGTTAGGGACGTCGTAGTATACATCGATTCGCGGCGGGCAACGGACCGACGTCCTATTCGCACGCATGACTGGACTTGACTTGACTTGACTATTCGCACACATCTGGTCGCGTGTAGGTGGGCGGTTCTTGTTTTGCCAGCCCGGTGTCGATGCGGCCCGGCGCGGATTTCGCCCACGAGGACACGGCGCCCACGTTGGGCTCGCCCACTCACATCGTCGCAGGCTCGACGAACCGGTAGAGCGAGGCGTTGTCTGCAAAGCGCGCCGTGTCGGCCGGGTTGATGGGTGTGATGAAGCCCTCAGCGCGCAGCGCCTCGCCGAGGGGTATGGCTTGCTCGCGCGAGGTAACTAGAGCCTGCGTCGCGAGCCATTTGACGAGTGTGGATGCACGGAAGGAGCCACTGGAGCCCTTGCCGCCGCCGCCGCCGCCGCTGCCGCGGCCGTCCATGGGAACGCCGCAGCCGGATTGCAGCGCGCGCTGCGCGATCCACTTGAGGTTAGCGAGCACTTCGTCACGACCGTCTTGCGCGAGCACAGGTGCGCCGCCGGCGCCGCCGCCTACGCCGGCGGCCGCGTCGGGTGCGCCCGCGTCTACTTCGGCGCCGTCGTGGGCGTCGTCGACATTGACCCCGAGGAAGAGGCGCAGTGCATCACTCCAGAGTGGCGGGCGCGCGAGCACACGATTGAGCCAGGTCTGGAGCGCCGCCTGCCGCTGCACCGCAAATTCGGCCGAGAGCCTGCGACCAAAGGTGAGGTTGCTCGGCAGCGACGGGACCGTCGTGTTCGACCGCCGTCCGACGAGTGCGAGCGCCGCCGCCAGTCGCTCAAAGTCGCGGAAGCGACGCTGAACGAGGTGGCTGTCACCGCTGGAGTCGTCGCCCACCGTCTTGAGCATGTACTCGAGGTGCAAGTCGCCCTTTCCTGGGTTCTCAAGGTCGGGCACCCACACGTGGCCCACGATCTCGACCTCGACGAGCGGCTCGGTCCAGCGCTCATCTCCCGGACCGGACGCATCGCGCGCGTCAGAGGCTCTGTGGCCGCCGTTGGCGGCCCACACGGAGGCAGAGGCGGAGGGTGCGCTGTGTTCGGCAAAGGGATCCTCTGGCAGCCCCTCGGCAGTCGGGCGCGTCGCTGAGGTCCGCGCGGCCGTCGAAGCGCTGCCGTGGGCGTCTGCCCAATCGTACTGGCCCCCCGCTGCGCCCCCCGCTGGTGGCCTGCTGGGCTCGTCCGAAGCTCTGGGCGATGCCTTGGGCGAGGCGCTTCCGAGTGGGACGACGTCCCGTAAGGATGGAGCTGTGAAGACGGCTCCATTCACGACGTCCCGTAAGGAGGATCCCGTGCAGGGCTTTCTCTCCTGCAGCGTGGGAGGCGGCCAGACGGGCTGCCTGCCGTCATCATCCACGGCTGGCTCGTCGAAGGGGTTGGAGGACACTCGACGATGGCCGCGCGAGCTGCCGCCGACGCCGCCGCCGCCGGCAGCGCCGAAGAGGCCGCTAGCAAGCTGCGCGTCCGACTGCGCCGCCGCCGGCCTCATCATCGAGGCGCCATCGTGGGTGCCGCTCGATCCCGCGCCGGGAACCGCCATCATCGTGGGCACCGCTCGGCTCGCTCCGCTCTGTGAAGACGATGGAGCTGTGAAGACGATCGGCACGGCACCGCCGCCCGTGTCGCCATCATGCGAGGGGGAGGGATGAGAGTGACGAGACTGACGAGACTTGACGATGCGCTCCGGGGAGACTGTGCAGCTGCCGCCCACTGGAGCCCATCGATCGGCGCCGTAGCCGCCCGTTTGTGTGGGAGCGCGCGATGCATGCGGCGAAGGGCAGCAGGAGGCTGCGTGCGAGTAGTCCGTGTTCCTTTCTGAGGCAGAGTCCATGCCGATCGTGTAGTGGATGCCGCTGTCGCGCTGGTCGGAGTCATGGGTGATGCGTGACACGTCACGGCTGTGGAAAGTCGAGGCCACACTCCCTTCGGTCATGACGTTGGCCGGCCTCGTGCACGCCGGCTGCTGCGCCATGCCCGACATCTGCGACGAGCTCAGCGTGAGCCACTCGGCCCACACGTCGCGCTGGCTGCGCCGGTGCGCAGTGGCGTCGGCGGCGGCGGCGTCCACCTGCCGGAGCAGCGCGGCGGCGGCCTCCCGCGCATGGGGCGAAGGCTCGTCGGGCGAGCCCCATCCGCCGCTCTCCGAAGAGCCGACGGAGGAGCCCGGGCTGTTGGGCCAAAGGGCCGTGAGCGCGAGGGCGCAGTTCGTGCCGACGCGCACGAGCGTGAGGATGAGAACGAAGCTGCTCGCGGCCATCACGGTGAGCATCATCACCACAATCGTCGTCACCGCCTGCAGCAGCGCCGCGACGCCCACGAGGATGCGCCACGACGAGCGAGCACGTGGGTGCCGGCTCTGGCGTGTGTGCGCGAGTATGACCGCAGCGACGCACGCGGCGACGAACTCGATGAGGGGTGAGAGGAGCCACGCCACTGGCAGCATGCTGCCATCGTCGCCTTCGGGCCAGTCGGCCGGCACGAGAAGCGGGAGCGCGACCGAGGTGAGGGCGGCAACTGCGCCGAACAGCGCGAAGACGATCCCGCCAATGTGGAGGGACTTGCTGCGCAAGAAGAGCTGCTTGGGAGGCGGCGTCGGCGTCGAGCACAGGAGTGCGCACGCACCGCCCGCGAGCGCCACGAGCACGAGCAGCAGCGACGGGAGCGGCTGCACCAATGCCTCGCATGTGCACAACGTGTTGGAGAGACTCGTGGGCGAGCCGTGCAGGCCGCACGGGTGCGTGAAGTCGAGCATCGCGCTGCCGGCTGGTTGTGTCAGCGGCAGCTTGAGGACTTGAGACTTGTTTTCTGAGTGGCTCGGCTTAACAACTCATACTTACTCTCCTACACAGTCTCTTTGAGTGCCCTTTTCATTGGGTCGAGCGCCAAGTCACCGAGACATCGGGACCTTGGCCGACCCTCTAGGTACACTGAGAGTCCATGGCGACCACCTCCAAGGCTGGTGGCAAGCAGCGGGTGGCCTATTTCTACGACTCAGACATTGGAAACGTGTGTGCCGGCCGCCGATCCCCTGCACGCGCAATGCAGAGCCGCTCTGACCAATGCCTATGCAGAGCCGCTCTGACCAATGCCTAAGCGCTTGCCGCTGTGTCCCGCCAGTACTACTATGGCCAGGGCCACCCGATGAAGCCGCATCGCATCCGCATGGCGCACAACCTTCTGCTCAGCTACGGTCTCTACCGTAAGATGGAAATCTACGTAAGCCACAACGCACGCCTCTCTCTGCGTGCACCGCGCAGGCGCCGCAGCGCATCTGGTTCCACCGCCTGTTTCGCTCGCCACGCCACGCGCCGCCTCTCGCTCGCTCGTGCCCGCAGCGACCAGCGCCTGCTACCTTCGAGGAGCTCATCAAGTTTCACTCTGAGGAGTATGTACGCTTCCTGAAGACCATCTCGCCCGACAACATGGCCGAGCACGCAAAGCACATGCAGCGCTTCAACGTGGGCGAGGACAGCCCGGTCTTCGACGGCATGTACGCCTTCTGCCAGGCGAGCTCGGGCGGCTCCATCGGCGGCGCTGTCAAGCTCAACAAGGGCCAAGTCGACGTGGCCATCAACTGGGCGGGTGGGCTGCACCACGCCAAAAAGTGCGAGGCGAGTGGCTTCTGCTACGCGAACGACATCGTGCTGGCGATCCTCGAGCTGCTCAAGCACCACAAGCGCGTGCTGTACATCGACATCGACATCCACCACGGCGATGGTGTCGAGGAGGCATTCTACACCACGGACCGCGTGCTTACGGTCTCCTTCCACAAGTTCGGAGAGTACTTCCCGGGCACTGGGGATGTGAAGGACGTGGGCGCGGGCGCGGGCAAGTACTACTCGGTGAACTATCCGCTCAAGGACGGGATGGACGACGCCTCGTACCGCTCCATATTCCAGCCCGTCATCGCCAAGATCATGCAGCTCTACCAACCAGGCGCGATCGTGCTCCAGTGCGGTGCGGACTCGCTCGCGGGCGACCGGCTCGGCTGCTTCAACCTGACGATCAACGGGCACGCCGAGTGCGTGCGCTTCGTGCTCGCGCAGAAGGTGCCCACGCTCATCCTCGGCGGGGGCGGCTACACGATCCGCAACGTCGCGCGCTGCTGGACGTTCGAGACGGCCGTTGTGCTCGGAGAGGAGATCTCCAACGATCTCCCGTACAACGACTACTACGAGTACTACGGGCCCGACTACAAGTTGCACATCCCCGCGTCTACGATGGAGAACCTCAATCAGCCCGATAATCTCACGAAGCTCACGGCCAAAATCATGGAGCACATGAAGCAGTGGCAGCCCGTGCCCAATGTGCAGATGCACCAGCCGCCGCCCGACATGGCGCTGGAGGACGAAGCCGAGGAGGACGACCCGGAGGAACGCGTCTCCAAGGCCGCCGCCGATGCGAGCGTCGATCACCCTGCCGAATTCATGGATGGGCGCGCAGGCGAGTGAAACGTAGGCGGCGGCGGCGAGGTGCGCGCGCAGCGCGCGTGTGCGCTCGCCGCTGCCCCGCGCAGTCGCGGGCTCGCGGGGCGCGAAATCGATCGAGTCAGACAGCAGAGTTGTACCTGTAGCGCACGACCCACTCTTTTCCTTCCGAGATGCCTAATCAGTTCAGTTCCGTACCGGTAAACGAGATGTGAAGTGGCGCGGCGCGCCGGTCGGGCCTCGCCGCAAGAATTGCCGTCAGCAAGGGGGCGCGGTCGATGGCGATGCTCTCCGTCAAGACCCGTGCGCAGCTGCTCGATGCGCAGCGCGCGTCGACGGAGCGCAAAGCGCCTTCTCTGCCGGCACTGCTGGCGATCCTGCACGAGCGCGCGAATCAATCCGGCTCGGCCACCACCGAGGCGCTTGTGGCCCTCGCTGAGCGGGCATTGCAACGCGAGGCTGGACTGGACGAGCCTCAGGCAGCGCTGCGCCTGCTGTTCGCGCTGGCCGGTTCGGCGCCGGCACCAGCTTCCTCTCGCGCCCTCGGCGCGGCCGTCCATCGCGCGCAGCAGCGGTTCTCAGAGCGCAACGAGCCACCGCCCAATCATTGGTATCCGTCGGTGCTTGTGCCTCGGCACACGCTCACCGACGGGCACGCGGTCGCCCAGCCGGCCGTACGTGTGTGCGCGCACCTCCAGGAGCAGCAGCACTCGAGCGGAAGCACTGGATGGGCGCGTGGCGATCTGGCACTCATCTCCAGGATGCGTCTCCCGCCGCAGCCATCGAGCCTCGTGGACGGTGTCCCGGGCGCCTGTGCCAAGCGCGCCCGACGACGAGGACACTGCGGAGGCGGCGATGGGCTGCTTGGCGCGCTCGTGCCTCCGCGCGGTGACGCACCGTCGCGCTCTATCATAGGCTTGCGCCTGACAGGTGACGGCCGAGGCGGCGCGCACTACCCGTGGCTGCAGGGCAGTGCCGATGCTTCCGCCGCCGCCGCCGCCGCTGCCGACGCCGCCGCCGATGCCGCCGTGGGCCCTATGACATGGCGTGCCGCACCGACGGCCGCCTTCGCCCTTCCCACCTCGCCGCCTCCGGTCGGCCTGCGCCCGCCGCCGCTGCCGCCACGTGGACCGCCGCCACTGCCACGTGGACCGCCACGTGGACCGCCACGTGGACCGCCACTGCCACGTGGACCGCCACGTGGACCGCCACGTGGACCGCCACGTGGACCGCCGCACCGCGCGGGCACGGCCGTGCCAACCTCATCTCCATCCATCCTCTGGCCCGGTTACTTGACAGACGTCCCAGGCTCCGACGGCGCCTTTGCCTGGTGGCTGCACGCGCATTTTGGCGTGGCGGCGGCGGCGGCGGTGGAATTGCCGGAGACACTTCTTACCCAGCATGCTCTCACCGCCCTCTGCGGCAGGGTCTCTCGGAGCTTCGTCGCTGCGGATGGCGATGGCGGCGAGGAAGGCGGCAGCGGCGCCGGCGTCGGCGTCGGCGTCGGCGTCGGCAGCGGCGGCGGCGGCATCGGCAGTGGTGGCTGCAGTGGCAGCAGCAGCCACAGCAGCGCCGCGTTGTCCCGAGCGTTGTCCTACGCTCGGCTACGCGCCGTGCCAAATTTGGCAATTCCCCTCGTCTCGGCGGCCACACTCGCACACGCCATGAGCGAGCTGGCGCTCGCGGGCTCACACGCTGCCGCTCTCGCACGCCTTGCAGCTGCCCTGACCTCCGGCGAGCACCGGCACGGCGCGGTGGCCTTCGCGTTCGGGCGCACGCTCGCACGCTGGCTGCGTGGGCACGCGCGCGCGCTCGCAGCGCTGCCCGACGCGGCCGCGCTTCGTCAATGGAGTCACGACGAAACTCAACGGCATCGAAACACGCAGTACACGCGCTGGCGAGGACAAGCCGCAGTGGACCATGACGACGAGGACGAGGACGAGGGCAGGGCGGCGGCCGTCGCCCCGGTGACCTCGCTCCTCGCCACGCTCGTGCACTCAGCGGCCCTTCGGCGCCAGCAGGCGGCCCTTGTCGACCTTTGCTTTGAGCGTCTGCCTGCCGCCTCGGCCGCTGCAGCTTTGGAGCATGATGGCGCCGTCATGGGCG
The DNA here is from genome assembly GCA_002887195.1 of Chrysochromulina parva. Taxonomy (NCBI): domain Eukaryota; phylum Haptophyta; order Prymnesiales; family Chrysochromulinaceae; genus Chrysochromulina; species Chrysochromulina parva. The sequence continues at coordinate 8,783 of PJAB01000608.1, read as the reverse complement.
CCGTCGCCGGGTGCGGCAGCGCGGGCGTGAACTGCCCGTCGCGGCGTGTCACCTTTGCCGGCGCCCATGACGGCGCTGACGCGTCCCGCGCCGGCGCCCATGACGGCGCCCCATTCGGGGACCGATTGCCCGAAGGCTTCCCCACAGGCGTCGCACTTCTCAATGCGCTCCATGCGCAGCTCCGGGAGAGTACGGGCGCCGTGCCGGGCGCCGTGCCGCCGGCACACTTATGGCGCCTCTTCCGCTGCGCTGCGCGCCCGTGGCTGCACTGGCTGCGGCGTGCGCTGTTCTGGGGCGAGGCGAGTGACCCACACGGCGAGTTCACGGCGCCCGTACCGCGCCTGCCTACAACCGCTGGCGGAAGTGCCGAAGCCAGTGCGGTCGGCACACGCACCGAGGTTCCGCCTGCGGTGGCGGTGCCCGTCGCGACCGCCTTCCAAACGCCCGAGGGGCGCGCCGCATCGAGGCTGGTGAAGCTGCCGCACTTTCTGCGCGCGCGCACCGAGCAGCTCACTGAGTGCCTGAGTGCGTGGCACCTGCTGCGCCGCTCGAAGCGCTTCGCCCGCGACGAGCTCGGCTGGCAAGGCAGCGCGCTGCCGCACCTGCCACTCGTGCGGCACGAATCACAGCTGCGTGCCCTCTACCGGTACCGTGAGGCGCAGCAACGGCGCCAAGCGCATCAGCTCGTGCGGCTCATGGCGAGCATCGCGATCGATGAGCGGCGCCAGCGAGTGTACGTCGCACGTGCGCTGCTCACGCGGCGCGAGTCGATTGCGCTGGTCGAGCTCGCGGTGGCGGCCGAGGCGGACGAGGCGCACACCATCCGGCGGCAGCGACTCGCCGAACAGCGCGCGATGCTACTGCAGCAGCAGGAGCAGCAGGCGCAGGCACGCAGCTTCGCCGCGGCCGCCTCGGCCACTGAAGCAGAGAGGCTCCGGGCGGAGGAGGATGCCCGGCTGGCGCTCGTGGCCACTGGTAGGGAAGTGCTCCTCCGACAGTACAGCGAGCGACTCGCGCAGCTCGAGGCACGCATTGCCCGTCGCGACTCGGCTATGGGTGGCATGCCGCCGGCTGCGGACGCGGAGGCAGCAGCGGGCGCCGTGGACGCAGCGGGCACGGCGGGCGGCGCGGCGGGCGCGGCGGGCGCGGCGGGCGCGGCCGGCGGCGGGGTCGAGGACGAGGACGAGGACGAGGACGAGGAGGAAGACGAGCTCTCCACAAGCGAGCGAACGGCGGCGAGGGCCGCCCAAGGAGCGGCGAGGGCCGCCGCCGCCGCCGTGGGCACTTCGATCCCGGTGACAGGACGCGCCGCAGCCCTCTCTCGAGGACCATCCTCCCTTTCCCTTCTTGCTGGCACCTCGCCTCTTCCTGGCAGCCCTGCCTCCGCTGCCTTGACCGCCGGCGCGGCCTTGCCAGTCGGCTTCCCCTCGCTCCCGCGCTGGACTATCCCACAGCTGCGCTCGGCGCTCGAGGTCGCCGGCGCCGCCCTGCCGCCTCGCGACGCATACGAACGAAGCGCTCTCGAGAGCCTTGCCCTAGAGCGAGGGCTGATCTCGCGCGCCGTGACGAGCACAGCTCTCGAGGCGGCCGCGAGCGCCGCCGAGGGCGCCAACGGCTCCAACGGCTCCAACGGCTCCAACGGCTCCTTCGCCGCCGCCGCCGCTGCTGGTGCGCACATCAGCGCCTCGGCTGCGCCACTGCAGGTGATGGACTTTACAAGAGGGGGGGCGCGGGTGGGGGGTCGATCGCCGGCGTCGTCCTCACAAATGGCAGGCTCGCATGCCCGGCATGTGCCGCCCCTCGTCATCGCCGTCCCTCCCACGGACGCGACGCCACCAGGCTCGCCCCGCGGCTCAGCGCCGTATCGAGCACCCCTCGGCTCTCCACCCCCTGCATCTCTAAGTGCTCAGCGCCGTATCGAGCGCCTCTCTTGGATGCAGAAAGCCATGCCACCGCCCTCCATGGCCTGGTCGGAGCTCTATGCCATTGCCGCCGCGGCCGCAGGCAGTGGGGAGCACTGGCAAGGCCTCCCGCAGAGCAGGATCGTCGACAGCCGCGTCGGGATGCTGATGGCAGCCACAGGCGGCTCAGCCGCGGTGCAGGGTGGCCGTGCAAGCAACCGTCCTTTTTCGGGCGAGGACGACGAGGACGAGGACGAGGAGGACGAGGAGGACGAGGAGGACGAGGAGGACGAGGAGGACGAGGACGAGGACGGCGAGAGCGTCTCGCGCGCGGCGCACACGGCGCCCATAGACGTGGCCATCGCTGCCTGCGTGGTGCAGCCGATCGAGCAGACGCACATGTGGCTCGGGCACGCGTCGGTGATGCTCATGCTTCACGAGCATCGTCTGCTGCCGCTCCTCGGGGCGCTGCGCCGCTTCGCCCTCGGCGGCTCGGCGGACTTTGGCACGGCCTTGGTCGACTCGTTGCAAGAGGACCTGCGCAAGGGAAGGTCCCTGACCTCCCGCAGGCACGGCGTGCTCCGGCGGGCGCTCGATACGGCGCTCCGACTCTCGGAGGTCGATGACGAGAGCGGCGAGGAGCTCGCGCCGTATGCAGCGACGCTGGCGCTCGTGTGTGCGCCAGACGAGGGCGCTGGGCTCGGTGGGGGCGCTAACGCTCACGACGGCGCTAACGCTGGGACGGCGGCTGGCGCTGGGCGGCTGGCGGCGTCCGCAGCGACGAGCGGGGCGTCTCCAGAGGAACTCAGGCACCGCATCGGCGCTTTCGACGCGCTGCGCCTCGAGCTGCCCATCCCGGCGCCGTTGGATGCGGTCATCAGTGCAAAGGCGATGGACCAGTACGCAAACCTCTTCCGTCTCATCCTGCGCGTGCGGCGCGCGGCGGCCGCGCTCAGCGCGATCTGGACGACCCTGCAGCACGAGCACAAGCCGCACGACCACCACGACCACCAGGGCCGGGGCGACCTCGAGGAGGCGCATGCATGGCATTTGCTCCGGCTGCACGTGCACGAGCTGCGCCACTTTGTGAATAGCATGCAGGCGCACTTCATCGCGTACGTGTGTGGCCACTGCTACACAGAGCTTGAGAGCGCCATCGTGAGCGCCACGTCCGTGCGCGAGCTACATGCGGCGCACGACGCCTACCTGCACGCAGCGACGAGCCGTTGCCTCTTGCATGCCGCCGGGCTGCCCACCGCCTCACTGATCACCGCGGTGCTCGCCCTGGTCCTGTCCCTTCATCGTGAGGTGTGCACCGAGGGAGCGCTACCCGTCGGCGCGGCTTGGGCCGGCCTCGTCGACGCGTCGCGCCGCCAATTCGCGATGCTCGTGAGTGCGCTCGCGCGCCAGCCGCTCACGCCGCATGAGCTCGTGGCCCACCAAGTGCACGTAGGGCTGACCTGAGCCTCCGCTGAGTTTGACATGCGCAAACAAGCAAACGTGTTGCGGTTTCAAATTTGTATCTTCTATTTTAGCGTCCCTGTTGCCTGTGGGGACTGTGGGAAACTAAATAGACATGCAAAAAGCTCGAGGGGCGCCGAGAAGAGTCAGAAGACGCACGAACGAGCACATCCCAACCCAAAGCCCACCCCCCCTGCCGCAAAGCACCCCTCAACCAATGTGGGCGTGCCAAGTATGCACTCTCGAGCAATCCGACAGGAGGCAGACGTGCGCCGCATGCCTGTCGGTTCGCCCCGACGCGATATCAACAGAATATCTAGAGCATCTCTCATCCATGTCCGGGTTTCGGAACTACAAGGATTTGGCCAAGAAATTCTCGTCCAAGAAGATCCGAGGGCGCGTCGACGCGATGAGCAACAAGCCGTGCCCTCTGCACGATCAAGGCCGGAAACGGCCGTGTATGCAGGCGAACAACCCCCTCGACATCTGCGTGCACTTCCAGCCCAATCGGAGCAGGTGTGCGCCGCCGCCGAGCGTGTGTCTCCCACCTGCACGCACCGCTCGCCGCGCGTTCACGCCCGCTTGCTCGCTCGCGTTCGCAGGTCCACGTCAGCGCTGCATGCGCCGCCCGTGCCGCTACACGACGATGGCATGGAGGGTACAGACGAGCTGGCGTGCGGGGCCAGGGGCTCTGAGATGGCGCCCGATGGCGCTCTGGCCGACACTGGCACCGGAGCAACAGAGGCGGCCTCCGCTGCATCGACCCACAGGGACGTACTGGTAGGCGAGAGCGCCGGTGAGGGCGCTGGCGGCGGAGAGGGCGGCGGCGGCGGCGGCGGCGGCGGCGGCGGCGGCGGCAGCAGCGGCGGCAGAGAGCAGCGGCCTATGCGCACGCACAAGCCCGCGAAGCGCATGGGCATCGACGACGTCGAGGCCGCAATGAGCCAGGCGGAGCGTCAACACCTGCGTCTCGCGCTGCGCAATTCGCAGCTGATCGACCGCATGAACGACGTCGAGCTTCCAGAGGCTCCGACCTTCTACCCGACGGTCGCCCAGTTCCAAGACCCGATCGGGTACATTGCGCACGTGCGGCGCGAGGCGCAAGCGTTCGGCGCATGCAAGATCGTACCGCCGGACGGATGGCGCGAAAAGGCGTTCGAGCTGCCCGATTCGATGGCCTTCGAGCCACGGCTGATGCCGCTGCACAAGCTGCAGCAGGGGTGCAGCTTCCAGATGGCGCCCAGCACGACGCTCGCCGCCTTCCGCGCGCAGGCTGAGGAGATGAAGGCTGCCTTTTGCGAGCGCCACCGCGTCGGCCCGTACACGGAGAACGTTCACACGGACCCCAACGACACCCTGGCCGCCGCCGACGCCGACACCGCCGTACATGAGGAGCGTGCGGTCAAGCGGCGGCGCCAGCAGGCAGCTAAGGAGGCGGCCGTGGCGGACGTGGTGCCGCCGGGGGGCCCGAAGTCGGTGAGCGCGGCGCAGCGGCAGGAGGAGAAGGAGCTCGAGCGCCTTTTCTGGCGCCTCGTGCGGACCGAGAGCGAGCACCTCATCGTGCCCTACGGCGCAGACCTTGACACGTCCACCCACAGGTAGAGTCACCTTGCACGCGCATGGCCGCCGACTCCCCCCCCCAACTCCCCCCCAACCATCCCCCCCCACCGCCGCCGGTCGCCACCGCCGCCGGTCGCCGCCGCTGCTGGCCGCCGCCGCCCTGTGCGCCACCCGCTGACCAACGCCCCGCGCTCGATCTCCCGCAATCTCCCCGCAATCTCCCCGCAATCTCCACGCAATCTCCACGCAATCTCCACGCAATCTCCCCGCAATCTCCCCGTGCTCCCCGCCGCTCTCGTTCGCCCCCTCGCTCACCGCCGCTCTCGTTCGTCCCCGTGCTCGCAGCTCGGGCTTCGACGGCCTTGACGGCGGCGCGTGGAATCTCAAGAATCTCGCTCGCGCCAAAGGCTCATTGCTCGACGAGACGGTCGATGTGCCGGGGGTCTCGTCGCCCTGGCTCTACGTGGGCGGCCTCTTTGGCGCCTTCTGCTGGCACACGGAGGACCTGTGGATGTTCTCATGCAGCCATCTGCATGCAGGAGCCACCAAGACATGGTACGTAGTGCCGGCAGTGGCGGCGTCCAAGTTCGAAAAGGCGACGCGCGCGCTGCTGCCCTCAGTCTTCCAGGATGCGCCCGACTTGCTCTACCAGCTCGTCGCGATGGTCGCGCCCGCCGACCTCGAGGCACAGGGCGTGCCCGTGTACACTCTGCAACAGCGCGCGGGAGAGTTCATCGTCACTTTCCCTCGCGCCTATCACGCTGGCTTCTCTCACGGCTTCAATGTGGCAGAAGCAGTCAACTTTGCCTCGGCCGACTGGCTCCCGTTTGGGCGGAATGCGATGCAGTGCTACGTGCGCCATCGGCGAACGCCCGTCTTCTCTGTCGAGCGCCTCCTGTGGCGGCTCGCGCTCGCCACAACGCCACCCATCTCGCTTTCGACCGCGGATTGGGTTCTGCCAGAGCTGACGGCGGTCGTCGAGGAGGAGCTCCGTAGCCGGGAGACCCTGCCCACTGGCTGCCGCCATCTGCTGCTGCTCGGTCACTCGCCGGTGGACACTGCCGTGCTCGCGCACCTCGCAGCCGCATGCAACATCGACCAGCGGCGCCAAGAAAAGGTGACGGCCCGCATCGCAAAGGAGGCGTGGCGTGAGCACGGCAAGGACCCAAGAAAGCAGCCGCTCCACAGACTCCATTGGGCTCCACCGCCCAAGGAGCACTGCGACGAGTTCTGCAGCCTGGGACGCGCGACAAATGGCTTCCAGACCTTTGAGGAGGACGCGCTCACTTGCCTTGAGTGCGGCCGCGACCTCTTCCTAAGCGGCGTCACCGCCCTCGAGCCTCCTCCAAAGAGCTCCGCGGGTGCGGGCGGCGCCGCCGCCGCCGCCGCCGCGCGCTCCACGATCGGTGTGCCACTCTCTGCGTGCCTCCAGCACGCTGATAGCCTCCTGCGCTTGTACGAGAGCGCGCGCACCGCCGCCGAGCCCCCGCCATCGGATGCCCACGGGGGCAGCGCGGGGGCAGCCGCCCTCTCCGCGGACATGGCTGTGAATTCACACCTCTCTATGGACATGGCGGTGCTTCACGCCGCTCAGGTGCTTCAACTGCACTCGGGGACGTCGGAGACGAAGGCGGAGGCGGCGGAGGGAGCCGCTGCGCGCGCCGGGCGCAGCTTTGCGAGCGAACGGCATTGCGGCCGAGTTGTCGCGTGGCAACGGCACGAGAAGCACCTTCTCGAGATGATGGTGCAACGGCTGAGCGCGCGGCTCAACGACATCCTCTGAAAGAGGTGGAGGAGCCTGCCAGGATGGTCCTCCGGAGGGCGCGCCTGGAGCTGGATGCAGTTCCGAGGGCGGCTACCTCGGAAGGCCTCGGAGATGGGCAGATATGGGCATGTGCGCATATGGGTTGGGACGGGTGGCTCGTGAGCGACCACAAGCGCTCCTGGACGCCGGACGCCTCGCACCTGGAGGTCACCTGCAATCCTGCGGTAAGCTGAGGCATTCAAGTGGATACCAACATGCCATGCAGCATGTGTGACACGACCGAGATCACGAGGCCAGGTGCCGCCTGCCGGCTCGAGCAACATCAGAATTGGTGTGCGCCCCCCTGTTCGCTGTTGGCTTTCACGGGTTTGAGTTAAACGGTTTTCCACGACGGCTACAAAATTCGGAAAATACGAGCTTTTTGCTTTAGCTTTTTAGGGCGTAGCGCGTCTAGGAACGCGTCTCGCGTGGACCGTGGAGCGTGGTCGTCCTGCGGGGTCCGGCTGTGCGGGTGGTGGCCGGGAGCCCGGGACCTTCGCCGGCGGGGGTGGCGGTGGGGTGCGGGCAGCGGGCTGGGCGTGCGCCGAGGCACGGGACGCGGGGGCGACGTCCGACGAACGCTCGGGTTCGATACGGTCAGTTAAAATGGAACGGCGAGTACAGCAGAGAGTAGAACCGGAACCGAACGAATGCCTGTTAGCTGTTGTGAGCTCACTGACTCACTGACTCACTCACTCACTCTCACTCACTCACTCACTCACTGTTAATGTAGCTGTTATGTCTGTGCACACGTCTCCCCTTGCACGTCTCAGAACCTCTCTTGAAGGTGTACAGTCCAGTGGGGTACACCGCGAGAAATTTACGAGTGAACTTACGTGTTAGCCGTCAGGCCCGGCCGGCAGGGGAAGAGGGGATCCGGGATGTATGGTTCGCGCGAGTACAGTGATAGATGAATTTAAGTACAAGGTTCCAGTACGGTTGAGTTTATGACACTGAACGATTGTTTAGAGTGTACACATGTTCACATGGATACGGCACAAAAACAACTCCTCTCTGTGATGAGCGCCATGCTGGCCATTGCCACCCACTCGTCCTTCGCCGGATCGTACTGCTCGACGGAGCTGAGCCGGCCTTGGCCGTCATAGCCGCCCATCACATACAGCTTGCCATCAGACACCGCCGCCGCCGAAGCGATTCGTGCCGTGGACATCGGTGCGACTGCCTCCCAGGCATTCTTCGCCGGATCGTATCGCTCGACGGAGCTGAGCGGGTGTTGGTGGTCATAGCCGCCCATCACATACAACTTGCCATCAACCACCGCCGCCGCCGGAGCGTCTCGTGCCATGCACATCGGTGTGACTGCCTCCCAGACATTCTTCGCCGGATCGTACCGCTCGACGGAGCTGGACACCGTTCCAGCTGCATCAGCGCCGCCCATCACATACAGCTTGCCATCGACCACCGCCGCCGCCAAATCGTATCGTGCCGTGGACGTCGGTGCGACTGCCTCCCAGGCATTCTTCGCCGGATCGTACCGCTCGACGGAGCCGAGCCGGTTTTGGTTGTCATGGCCACCCATCACATACAGCTTGCCATCAACCGCCGCAGCCGCCAAACCTTTTCGTGCCGTGGACATCGGTGCGACTGCCTCCCAGGCATTCTTCGCCGGATCGTACCGCTCGACGAAGCTGAGCGACTCACCATCTGCATCATTGCCGCCCATCGCATACAGCTTGCCATCGACCACCGCCGCTGTCAACTCGTCTCGTGCCGTGGACATCGGCGCCATCGCCTCCCACACATTTGCCATGGAGTCGAACCGGCAAAAGGTGGCCAACGGAGCACCACTGCCTTCTTCGTACCCGCCCACAATGTAGAGCTTCTCAAAGCCCATACGACGACGCGCCGAGTTGCCATGCAGTGCGCCAAGTAAGGACTGACTAAGCACCTGCATGCCAGCAAATGTCCTCAGCAATGGCTCGTTGTGCACCGTCTCTTGCACAAACTCGCGACTCAGCAGCGGAAAGCGCACCAGCCGAAGCAGTGCCAGCGCGTCGTCCTCGGCGGGTGGAGGCGCCTGGGCGTGCAGCCACGTG
>PJAB01000607.1:0-23197 GCA_002887195.1 Chrysochromulina parva | reverse complement strand
CGCCGCAGGTAGCTGCGCAGGCGGCAGAATGGATGCGTCTTGCGCAGGCGCTCGCGGCCGAGAGCGCGCAGCCGCTCGACGTAGCGGCTCAACAGCGTGGCGTGGCGCGTGCTCGGTGAGAAGGGTGAGCACGGCACGCTAGGGGAGCCGCTGTCGACGGAGCGAGAGGAGGCGGAAGCGGCGAGGGTCTCGTTAATCAGCCGCCACTCGGCAGCCGTCGCCGCGCGCTTTGCGGCGCGAGAGGCGCGCCGCCGCGCAAGCCGCTTCGCAAACGCACCGCTCCGCGTCGCCGGCATGTCATTCTTGCCGTTGCGGCTCTTGCAGCGGATGACCAGAATGGTGACTGCAATCCCGCCCACCAACAAGCCGACGCCGATGGCGATCACTAGAGTGAGCGCACCGCCGGCGCCGGCATTTGGCACGGAGAGCCCGGCACTCATAATGGGGGGGAGGACTGTGACGACGATAGGCCCAGAGGCGATGGTTGGTGCGGACGTCACCGTCACCCCAAAGAAGGAGCTCGCCGCGAACGCGTCCGCAAACACGGAGGTAGACAGCATTGGCTCGACGTCGGTAGTCGCGCTCGCCGTCGGCGTACTGACGATGATGTTCACCTGGGAAGACGCCGCGCTCGCTGTCACGTTGATATTGGTTCGCCCGACGGAATAGGGAGCGCAAACAGTGGGGTACATTGTGAAGTAGATGCACGGCACGGAAAAGTCCCTCGAGTACAACAAGCCGCTGTTCAACTGATTGGTGCAGAACGGCTGAGGTGCCGGCGGAGCCCCTTGGTTGCGGGGGCCACAATGCACGCAATCCATTCCGAAGGCGCAGTCGGAGTACTCTCGGCCCGGGCCACCGTCGTCGCCATTTCCGTCTGCGCCGTATTTGCAGGTGTTGGTGCAAGTCTGCCCCGCGGCTTGTATCGCGAGGCTGAGTACAAAGCCCACGACCAGCATGTTGTGCAGGAGTCACGCTGTTCGCGAGGTGTGAATCGAGTGTGAACAGGCTCTCGTTTGAGGGAGAGGCCCACACACAATAATAGGTCTCGGATCCCGTTATCCCCTCCGCAGCCACTCGCTCAGCTGCTTGTAGATGGCCGCACGCGCGTGCTGCACCGACTGCTGATCGGCCTCGCTCGCGGGGGCCATCCACGCGCAGTGGCTCGCCCCTTCGACGGGCCAGATGACAGGCTGGTCCGCCGCGGGCGGTGCGAGGTTGGAGCGCGCGTGCCAAGGATCGAGGTCGCCGTTGACCCACAGGATCTTACTCGCATTCCCCACAAGGGACGTCCAGCGAGCTTCGCGGGCGATGATCTTCTGCTGCGAGTCCGCGCGTGCGATCCCAAATTGAGACTGGCAGTAGCCGTCGGGCGCGTGGTCCGGGCTCGTAAATGAGACGATGCCGCGCGTGTAGAAGCATTCGGTGCCCTCCTCGCACGTCTGGTAGAAGCCGTACTCGGTGCAGCATTGCCATCCCCAATAGTTGAGGCGGGCGGGCGGCACGTCGCCCGGCATCTCCCAGTCCATCTCGCAAGTGCCGGTCATGTCGGCCCCGCCTTCGTACTGCGCCGCCGCCACCTTGGCGAGCAGCTCGAGTGGCGTGCCCTTGCCCGAGGCCATGATCTCGCAGATCTCCGTCACGCCGCACGCGCCTCCAGCGCAGCCAGGGTGGTTGGCCTGGGCGGGGAAGGAGGCGACGCCGCAGCCCGCAAAGGTGCGTTGGTTGGTCGGGTCCTCGAGCCAGCTCGCACGCGGCACCTGCTTCGGGAAGAGCTCGGTGAGCTTCTCGCGCCCAGCCGCCGTCTTGAGCATCTCGCCCACCTCCACGTGGCCATCGTCGATCGCCTTGGCACACGCGGGCGAGCCGCGCACGCCCTCGACGTTCATCGCGTAGCCGCGGCTGACTACCTCCTCAAAAGCCTGGTAGTCGAGGATCCCGTGCACGGGCGCCGACGAGGCCACGGCGCATGCGAACACCTCCGGATAACGCGCTCGCCCAAAGGCCGCCAGCATGCCCGGGTACGAGCCTCCGATCAGCACCCACGGGCATCCCTCCAGCTTGTACAGCTTCTTCTTGGCGGTCGCAAAGGCTGCGAGGTCCGCGAGCGCCTGCTCCGTCGTGAGGTACTGCATCTGCTCGTTCACGGTCCCATTGAAGTGCACGTCGTATGGGCAGCTCGACACGTTGTGGCAGCCATAGTAGCGGTGCTCAAGAGAGTACAGGAGGCCACCGACGGAAGGCAGCCAGTCGACGATGAAGTTGCGCGTGACTGACTTGGACGAGAGCGGCCCCTCGCCGCCAATGTACAGGAACACGGGCCCGCCCGCCTTGAAGTGCTCCTCGTTCGTGTAGTAGGCCTGCGCAAAGTAGGCCGTGCTGCCGGGGGTGAAGTGGTCGACTTTTTGCTCAAAGTACTCGGCGTCGCTGAGCGCCTCGTCATCGAAGCCAAAGGCTCCGCGGCGCTTTTGCGCGAGGCGCGCCGTGATGCAGGGGAGGAGGACGGCGATGGCGGCGAGGGACGAACGCATTGTTCCGAGAAGGCGCCAACTCACAGTTGAAAAGGTCGTGCATGTTTCTATCCAAAACGGGAGCACGACAACTACTCTGTGAATCCGACGTTCCTCCAAAGAATCTCGTAAGGCCTCCATGAAGGCCTTGGTGCTGCACTACTACAGCTCCGGGTTGATGTATTCAGAGTTCAGAGGGTTTTCAGTCGCGTACCGTACTGTCTCAACTACATCGAGAATCTGCCATGCGCCGGCGCCGCAAGGACACCTCCCTGGAGCTCAGCCTCAGGAGAGCACCAGCACAGGAGGGAGGGAGGCAAGAAGCTGGGTGGCCGCGGCTACTGAGGGTATCTCCACTCTCCGGTGCGCTGCTGCTTGCTCACGTCCCATCGAACGAGGATGCGGTCGAAGGCGCCCGCGGAGACGGCGGAGAAGCCGTCGGCGAGAAAGCGAGCGCTCGCGAGCCGATCGCAGTGCGCGCGCCCGTCGCGCGAGGGCGCGCTCGCCACGACGCACGGCGAGCGGTACAGGCGCAGATCACCCTCATCGGCCGCAGCGAGGAGCAGCCCCGGCTCGGCGGCCGAGCGCGGCGCAAGGGGCGTGCCCGGCTCACGTGGCTCACGTACCGCGTGGGCCGTCTGCAGCAGCGCGGCGCGTGGAGCGCCCGGTGGGAAGCATCCCATCCGATCGGCCCCGTACAGGAGCCCGCCGTACAGGCAGCATGCGTCCGCGGGGAGTCGGGACGGTGCCGCCATGATGCGCGCGCCCGAAGGGAGGCTCCACACGAAGAGCTCGCGAGCGCTCGAAGTCGAGAAAAGGTGAGCGCCGTCCGCCGAAAAGTCGAGCGCGCTCACGAGGGCCCCGTGCCCGCGGCAACAGCACTTGGGCTCGAGGCGCCCCACGAGCGCCGTACCGAGCGCCGCTGCCTCGGCGACGCCCACGGCCGCCGCCACCACTGGCCCCTTTGCTTGCAACGGATGGCTGCCCGGCGGCGCGCGCGGCGAGACGCGCAGCTCAAAGACGCGAATGGCGCGATCGTGCCCGCCGCACGCGACGAGCACCGAGCTCGTCCCCGCGGAGCTGAAGGCGACGGCCTCGAGGGCACAGCTGCCTGGGCTTGCGCCGCCCTCGGTGCGTGGCGCCCCGAACGCGACGCTGGGCGGCGGCGCTCTCTCATCGGGCGCGCGCGCCTCGGCGGCATAGAGAGGCGCGCCCGAGACGGCGACCAAGGAGAGACGGCGAGAGGGCACTAGGCCATCCCAAATGAGGCCATCCCAGCTGCCGCCACCCCCGCTGAGGAAGCTGCCGGGGAGGAGATGGATGCGGACCGTGCCATCGGGGTGACCCGTCGCGATGAGCCGGCCGTCGTGTGAGAAGGCGACACAATTGGCGGCGGTCGGCAGCAGGGCACGCGATACCGGAGCACCCAGCGGCGCCCTCCAAAGCAACAGCTGCCGGTCCAAGCCAACGCTCGCCCAACACCGCGCGTCCCTGGGGTGCGGCGCGAGCGCGCGCGGCCGGTCGTGATGACATCCAATCAGCTCAACGGCGCCCAACGGCCCCACCCGCCAGAGCGAATTGCGAGCGGTGCCGACGGCGAGAGAGGGGACGGCGATGCCCGAGGTGAGCGGATCTGCCGCCGCGGCCGCCTGGCCCCGCGCCGCCTCCACCACACTATGAGACGGCAGGTGCGACGGCGGCCGACCGTCGCGAGATCTCTCGAGATCGCTCGCGAGCGCCGCCAACTGCCGCGCGCGCTGCGCCTCCGCCGCCGCCGCGCCATGCGGCGTGAGTAGCGAGCGAGGTCCGCCAAAGGCATACGACGCCTGCGGAGGGGAGAGACCGCCGGCAGCGGCCGTCACGAGGACATGGCTTGCGGCAGCGACGGCGGTGGCGGCGGTCGCGGTGGCGGCGGAGTCATACGGCAGCAGCGCAATCGAGCGGATAGCTCCGGCAAGGCGACTGGTCATCCCCGGGCTCATCGGGCCGCCGGGATCGCCCGCGCCCGCGTCCACGCTGCCGCCGCGCGCGCCTCGCCCGCCCACGGTGCGCCCACCTCGGCCGCGCCCGCCACCCTTGCCTTCGGTGCCGCCTTGCCCCTCGGTGCCGCCACTGAACACCTCCACCCGGAGCCCCCCTGCCGCCATCACTGGCTTGCCACCCCCCTCGTCGCCGTCCTCGTCCTCCTCGTCCTCCTCACGAGCCGCGCCTCCGTCGGCGCCACGTCGCGTCGGCTTGGGGCTTCGTAACGGCTGCGAGAGCGTATACGTGTGAATGCGTACGAGCCGTGCCGCTGCGGCGCCCTTGGCAGCGGCGCCCGCCGTCGCGCTCGGGGCGGCGCGCGCTTCCCACAGGTGCAGCGTGCCGTCCATGCCGCCCGAGGCAACCAGCCGCTCGCCCACGAGGGCAAGTGCCGTCACGGGCGCACCACCGTGCGCCTCCACCGAGCCAACCACATCCGGCGACGTGGCCACGTCCGCCCAATACAGCAGACCATTCGAACCACCTGCCAGTAGCATGCCGTGCGCCGCCGTGGGCGCTGAGGAGGGCAGCGCCGACTGCGCAAACACCGCCGCGGTCACGGCACGCGACGGTGTGGCGGTGGCGCCGTACTGGACGGCGGCCCATTTGGGGAGCGCCCACTGCGACGCGGCGGCGATGGCCGCGCCCTCGGCATTGCTCGCGGCGATCGACGCAGCCGCACTTTGCCCCGGAGGCGGCGCCACCGGCCGGCCTGAGCGCCCCTGCGGGGGCGAGAGCGTCGTGAATTTGGGCGCGCTCGCCACGCCGTACACGACCAACCGCATCGCCTCCGCCTTACCTCCTGCGCCACCGCCGCCGCCGCCGCCGCCGCCGCCGCCGCCGCCGTCGCCCGAGGCGATGCTGAGCGCGCGCGCCGCCCTCCCCGTGCGCCGCGCCGCCAGCGGTGCCGCCTTTTCGTCCTCGGCCGAAGACGCCAACTGACCGACCACGAGTCCAAAGATGCCCAGCGGCCGCGCCACGATCGCCACCGCCTTGGCGACCAGCGTGCCCGTACTCCACTCAAACGCGCACAAGGTGTGCTCGTCGCCGCCGCTCGTGCCCACCGCCAGCAGCAGCGAGCCGTCGGGCGAAAAGGCGAGAGCACAGATCGAGTTCTTGAAGCAGGGCTGCGGGGCATTGCCGCCCGCGCCGCCGCCATCGGGGCCACCGTCCGCCGCGGTCGTCCAACCCACCCGCCCAAGCTCCCGAAGCGTGGCGAGGGCCCACACCGTCGCATACGCGGCCGTCTTCTCGAGTGCCGAGCCAAGCTGCGCTGTGGCGACCTTGGTCCCACTCGGATGCAGCGCTATGCAACTGATCAGCTGGCTATGGCCCTCGAAGCAGTGCTGCTCGCCGCTCACGGTATCGAGGACGACGGCGAGCCGACCAGCCGGATACACGACCGACGCGAAGTTGGCGCCGCCGCTGCCTCCTCGACTGCCGGCGCCGCTGCCGCCGCTGCCGGGGTAGTGCCGTCCGCAGCCCGCCACGGCGGCGGGCTGATAGGCGCGTGACTGGGCGGCAATGTCGGCGTGAAGAGGGAGTGCAATCACATTCGGGGCGCGCGAGGTACGTCCAGCCCCATCATAGCCCGCCACGCCGCCCACGACGGCGCGTTGCAGCTCGTACTCGGGCGGCGTGCTCGAGAGTTTCACAAGCCTCGCGTCCAACGCGGTGGGGAGCCCGACGGCGTGGCTGCACTGGGGATACATCATCGCGTCAGGCAATGGCGAGGGTGGCGTGCCTGTGGCGCCAAACGGGCCCGGGACCGCCACCATGCCTTCCGAGGCGGGTAGGTCATGCGACGCTCGCCCTCGGGCGCCGCCTCGGGCGCCGCCTGTGGCCTGAGCGGCAGCGGCGGCGGCGGCGGAGGCGGCGGTGACTGTCAAGGGCGCCGCGCGTGCACGGACGCTGTGCGCGTGACCACCGCCGCCTACGGCCGAGACCGCCGCCACGTTGGCCACGCCCGCGCTCGCGCCCGCCATCGTGCGTGACGTGAGTGCCGCCGCGCTGCGACCTCCGAGGGAGGTGACGGAGGTGGCGGCGGTGGCGGAGAGGCCCAAGTAGCTGTCGTCGGGGCTGGCAGGGGGCACGGGGCAGAGCCGCTCAAGGAGGAGGTGCACGCGCCCACGGCCTGCCTCCTGCCACAGCTGTGCAAGCACCGTCTGTCGGAAGAGGAGGGGCTCGATGCCGTGGGCGCCAGCGGCACCGCTGGTTCTAGCCACGAGCGGTTTGAGCGGGTGGAGCGCCTGCGCAAGTTGCGCCTCGCTCACCCAGTCACCCTCGGGCGCAACCGCGCGCAGCAGCCTGAGCAGCAGCAGCTGCCGGATGAGCGCGGGTCGCTGTGCCGGCTGCAGCTGCGCCGCCTGGAGCGAGGGCAGCACGCCGCGGCTGTCGCAAGCGTCGAGCGCTGCCTGGCACTGCGTGACCGCCTGCGCGACCTCGTCGGTCGATTGCACCTCTGGCGGCACATGGTGCGCTGGCCCGGCCGCGGACAGCCGCGCCGAGTCGCAACCAGAGCCTCGTGCTGAGTTGCACGAGGCAGTGCCGTTGCTGCAACGGCTCGAGAGACCAGGCCTATATAGGTCACGACTTACCACGCACCTTGCTGAACTGCTGCCATCACAGCTTGCGGCTGCAGCCAAACCTCGACCGGATGGTGCGCGGCCGCCACGGCCGCGCGAGGCGGTCGGCTCCATGACGCGGCGCGATTCGTTTTCAAGTGAAATCGCGTGTGAAACAAATTTCACAGCCAATGGGTATCATTCACAGTCGGCGGCGACAAATACCGCCGAGGCGAGCGATCTCGACAGTGGGGAGCGCGTGGATCGCGCGAGGTACATGTATCTCGCCTATGCCGAGATCGAGTGACGCCTCTAACAAACAGATGGCTGCCGTGAACGTCGCGTGCACACTGTTGGACACGCTGTTTGCCGACCTGCTGGCACTCGAGCGATGTACTGACGCAGACTACGACCGCGCCACCGACGCGATCGCGAGCGGCGCCAAGACCGAGGCTGAGCTGATGTTAGAGTGGGCCCCGATGGGCCTCGAGATCGGCACCGTGGTCAAGATCAAGAATCTGAAGAGCCGACCTGAGCTGAACGGGTGCGAGGCCACGGTGATAGACTTCAGGATCGCGAACAGACGATACGGCCTCCAGCTCTCTGGCGGCGAGGGCGAGAAGATCACCGTGAAGCCCGACAACATCCAGGAGGTTGGCGGCGTGGATGATGTGTCGGCCTTCCGATTGGGCAAGCCTTCCGTCGACTGTGTCTCGGCCGCGCCGAGCGCGGCGGCGGAGCCTGCACCGGCGCAGACGTCAGGATCGGCTCTGAACCTGACCCTCAGAGCCGCGGGCTACTCGAGCGCTGACTCAAGCAGCCGCCGCACGTCGTGTTCACCTTACAGTTCGGTGCCCCTGTCCTTCCTGTGCCCGATGAGCAGTGAGATCATGCGCGACCCCGTCACTTGTGCCGATGGCCACAGTTACGAGCGCACCGAGATCGAGCGCTGGCTTTCCACGCACAGCACCAGTCCGCGGGCTGGGGCGCAGCTTCCCAACAACGTGATCACCTCTAACCACGCACGCACGCACGCACGCACGCACGCACGCGCTGCGCAATGCGATCGAGGAGTGGCTCTTGGCGAACTTCAAGCGCGTTCCGCGGTCCGCAGTGACCTTTGAAGAGCGCGCGCTCGCGCATGGCAGCTTCAAGACGGTCTACCGTGGTATGCTCCGGGGGCACTCTGAGCCGATTGCAGTGCTGCGCATGAAAGCCGGTGGCTCGTGCGAGGAGGAGGCGGCGACGCTCGTGAAGCTCGGTGGGCATCCGAGCCTCGTGCGGTACCTCGGTGTGTGCAACGAAGGCCCCGACCAACTGGTCCTCACGGAGCTCGCGCCGCACGGCTCGCTCGACCAGTTCCTCGAGGCGCGCGAGGACGAGGTGACGATGGCGCACAAGCTCAAGATGCTCGAGCAGATCTGCGCGGGCATGGTCGCGCTCAGCGGCGCGGGCATGGTTCATCGCGACCTAGCGGCTCGAAACATCCTTGTGTTCGCCTTTGACGCCCACGATCCTGCGGCCACCGTCGTCAAGATCACCGATTTCGGCCTCGTGCAGGGCGAGGCGGTACCCTTCCGCTGGATGCCGCCCGAGGCGCTCCAGCGCCGTCGCTTCTCCGAAAAGTCCGACGTGTGGGCCTTTGGTGTGACGGCGTGGGAGCTGCTCACGGGCGGCCAGATCCCCTTTGCCTTCATCGCCTTCACCGAGGCCGTCGCTGAGCGAGTGTGCGGTGGCGAGCGGCTGAAGCGCCCAGGCGAGTGCCCCGACGCGCTATGGGCCCTGATGCTGCGCATGTGGGCCGAGCGCCCTGCCGATCGGCCGACCTTTGTTGAGGTGGCGGACGCGCTCGTCGACCTTGGCACAAACCTGGTGCGGCACCGGCGTATGATTTATCTTTGTCAAGTTTCTCACCGGCAGGACAATCATCCTCGAGGTCGAGCCGTCTGAGTCGATCGACAACGTCAAGGCCAAGATCCAGGACGAGGAGGGCATCCCGCCCGACGAGCAGCGCCTGATCTTCGCGGGCAGGCAGCTCGAGGATGGCTGCACCCTCTCGGACTACAACATCCAGGCGGAGGCGACGCTTCATCTGGTCCTCAGATTACGCGGCCCAATGCAGATCTTTGTCAAGACGATCACCGGCAAGACGATCACCCTCGAGGTCAAGCCGTCTGACTCGATCGACAGCGTCAAGGCGAAGATCCAGGACAAATCGGGCATCCCGCCCGACGAGCAGCGCCTGATCTTCGCGGGCAAAGAGCTCGAGAACGGCTGCACCCTCTCGGACAAAAACATCCAGAAGGAGTCGACGCTTCATCTGCTCCGCAGATTGCCCAGCGTGTACTCTGAGGACTCTGAGGACTCTGAGGTCTCTGAGGACTCTGAGGACTCTGAGGACTCTGAGGACGTCGCCAAGGTCGTCGCCGCCGCTGCTGGCTCATCGGGGCCAATGCAGTCATCTTCCCCGCCAGCGAGGATGGGCATTTCCCAGCTGCCCTGGACGTGCATTCGCTTCACGCATGCAAACAGTGCTGGTGAAGCATGCGACACCCTTCGTCCAGCGTTGCCGACGAGGGAGGATGAAGCTCTGGCGATGGCGTTGGCTGCACCACGCCTCGACCACACCACACCAAGTGATGCAGCAGCCAGTCGCAAGTCAACTGGGGCAGATGCGAGGTGGCTGCGCTCACGGGCTGACGTCCGTGACACGCCCACAGACGATGACAGCGACGACGACGAGGCACTGAAGGAGCTCGAGGCTGAATTTGAGATGGCGTTCGAAGCGGAAAAGCAGCTTGCAGAGGAGCGAAACCTCGGTGAAGCGGAAAAGCAGCTTGCTGAGAAGCAAAACCTCAGGGTGGTCGGGCAGATCTATGTCAAATGGCTCACCGGCAGGACAATCATGCTCGAGGTCGAGCCGTCGGACTCGATCGACAACGTCAAGGCCAAGATCCAGGACAAGGAGGGCATCCCCCCTGACCAGCAGCGCCTGATCTTTGCCGGCGAGGAGTGCGAGGACGGCCGCACCCTCTCGGACTACAGCATCCAGAATGAGTCCCTCCTCCATCTTGTGCTCAGACTGCGCGGCCCTATGCAGATCTACGTCAAAACGTGTACGGGCAAGACGATCACAATTGAGGTCGTGTCCGACTCGATCGACGAGGTGAAGGCGATGATTCAGGACAAGGAGGGCATCCCCCCTGACCAGCAGCGCCTGATCTTCGCAGGCAAGGTGCTCGAGGACGGCCGCACCCTCTCGGACTACAACATCCAGAATGAGTCCCTCCTCCATCTGGTGCTCCTCTTCCCTGGCGGCATGCAGATCTACGTCAAAACGCTTACGGGCAAGACGATCACAATTGAGGTCGTGTCCGACTCGATCGACACGGTGAAGGCGATGATTCATGACGAGGAGGGCATCCCGCCCGACCAGCAGCGCCTGATCTTCGCGGGCAAGCAGCTCGAGGACGGCCGCACCCTCTCGGAATACAATATCCCGACGGGCTCGACTATCCATTTGGTCCTCCGCCAGCGCGGCGGGATGCAGATCTTTGTCAAGATGCTCACCGGCAAGACGATCAGCCTCGAGGTCGAGCCATCGGACTCGATCGACAACGTCAAGGCCAAGATCCAGGACAAGAGGGGAATACCATCTGCACTGCTCATCGTCACATTTAGTGGGAATCAGCTTGAGAGTGACCGCACCCTCTCGGACTACAACATTACCTACAACATTACCGAAGTAACCCCCCTTCAGGTCCTGCTGAAGCCACCGGGCTCAGTCGTGCGATTTCGGACACCTACTACGGATATTGGCAGCTATGCTATGGATAGATGGGCATTCAACAAGCAGCATCGTCTCTGGATGCCGGTTGGTGCCGACCCCGAAGTCGTTCTCAAGGAGCAAGCCGAATTTCGCTGCCTTGTTTCCGCCGGCTTTGCGCTCGAACACATCATGAGCGCCAAGGAGCAGCTTACTGCGTGCACTGGAGAGCGGAGCTCTTGCATAGCCGCTCTGAGTCGAGCCGAGCAGGCATATGAGACGGCGCTCCTCGCGCTTCGAGAGGCAGAGAGCGTTCGTGCGGAGGTGGAGAAGCGGCACATCGATCTGCAGCGCAGCCAACCGACATGCTCGTCGACGCCGATCGAGGCGCAGTCGGAGAGTCTGAAGACCTTTGATCGCTGCCTGTACCAGGCGCTCAAAAAGGGGATCATTCGACTGATCAGCGTTCCCTTTTTGCTCGCACAGGAGCCGTCCTGGTCGTTGCCTCGCATGCAAGAGCTGCTGGCAGTCGACGGGGCGCTGCTGCCGCCTAGCGAAGCGGCGGCCCTTATCGCGCGTGCCGACCGGAGCATCTTCGTCCATTCGTACGGCTGGCTGACTGCGGCGGAGCCCGATCCCTTACACGATCGGCAGCGAGCTATTTGCAGCTACTTTAGGAAGCTGCAGGCAGAAGACCGGCTACCTGAAGGCGGTGGCGCGCTCTTCTGGGAGTGAGTGTGCCTTTTTAACCTCCCATTTCCATGCCCCTTGATCAGTGTCTCTGACGCATTTGCATCTGCGTTGCACAGCTTCGCCTCACTGCCGCAAAAGCCTCGGGGACCAGACGCCGAAGCTGTCTTCAAAATGGGGCTCAAGCTCATGGCGGATCTCTACGCGAGCCCGATGGGAACTTGTGTGCTGCAGAACACGACGGTGCCCGTTCGCCCCATGGAAGAGTACGGCCGGGTCTTCGTGTGCGGCCTCGCATCCCCAGATGCGGCGAAGGTTGCCATCGAGAGCATGCTCTCTCGATTTGGAGCAGTCGTCGCCTTCAAGCGTGTTGAGAGTGAGCGCGTTCGCCTAGCAGCTGGTGCAGACTTTGAGGTGCGCTTTGAGTCGCACCAGTGCGCCATCGATGCAGTGCGGGCCTCCCAAATTGCTGGCGATACCCACTTTGATCGCACAGCAGAGGGGGTGGGTGAGGACTTCTCACTCTCCTTCACCTTCAACGATTTGTGCTATCATCAGAGGGGTTGGTGCGTCTTTGAGGAGGCGCTCGCTCTAGAGTGCCTTCGTCATTTTCGTAAGCCTCTGCATGGCTTCGATCGACCTAAGCTGTGCGAGCTGCGCGCCAGCGAAGAGCAGCTCATCATCATCTACCGCGTGCCACCACGACTCAATTCTCAGATCGATCTGGCGGCGGAGCTTGCGAAGGTAGTATTTTCGGGGAAGGGTGACCAGCTCATCGTTACCGCGCTGCTCCGTAGCTTCCAGGTCCGCTTCCAGCACCTACTGTAGAGCCGACCGCGAAGCGTTCGACCGCTCCCAAATAAACAGTTATGCCTCGCGTAGTCGCGTTGGGCCGCCTCTAGTTCACCTACATACTGTGTACCGATACTCGTACACGCCGAAACAGTCACTTGACCGGACCGTCGCGCGCAACGCAATAACGCAAAAAACCCGACCGCGCCGGCGCCTGGGATCGAAGCAGGCTCCGTCCGATGGCCCAATTCGATTACTCCGTCGGCGTTCGTGACGATGCGTCGTCGGCGACAAAAATGAACCGATCGAACGGACAAACTAAGTCCATGATAAAGTAACTCTAGAAGGGTGAAAGTTGTGCAAACCTACAGCCGCGGGCACGCGGAGTCCCGACTCGTCGAGCACTGAAACCGCTGAGGGTTGGCAAGAATTTCGTCTAGTGTACTACCTCCATCTCGTCGTGTTCCGTCCCTGAGCGCTTGCAGTCCCTTCCGGGTCCATTGCGCGAGCAGCCCGCACCCGAACTCATAACGCACGAGCTGTGACATCTCGGGTCCATGCTTGGCTGCTGCTCCAATCGCAGGAGTGCCGCTGCCAGCATGTCGCCAGCCTCTGACCTTTGCATCCTCGAGCCATACCCGGAGCACCTCCGGCGTGCGCTTGTCGACGTAGATGTACGGCACGGACTCGTGCACAAGTAGCGCGATGCGCTCCTGGCTCACGCGCACGAGCCCACCGGACACTGGGTGGTGTGCCGAGCGCTCGCCATACGCAGCGCAGCGCACGAGCGGCGAGAGCGGCGACCAACGCAAGCCATCGACAGAGAATGTGAGGCTGACGCACGCGGAGAAGTGATGCACGACTGGAACCATGGCAACTAGGGAGCCGTTATGCACTGGGTTGGGCTGGACGGAGAAGAAGTACAAGTCGCCATTCGACGGCGCCCACTGCTCGATGTGCAATTGTGAAAAGGGTGACCAAGAGCGCCCATTGTCCTTGGACCGTGTGGCCTGGACAAAGCGCAGGCCACTGGCTCCAGCATTCGCGCGCGCGAAGAGCACAAGCTCGCCATTGTGCTCCACGAGGCTCAGCCTGCCATCGAACTCGCACGCACCGCTGCCATCAGCGCGCGTCCACGCCCGAGGGCGCCGCTCGACGCAACCAGGATGCGTCCCGTTGAAGATCAGTCGAAAGTCACGCCACTGAGTCGATTGTGGAGCGGCATCCAGATAGTATTGGCCCCGACCGGCATACCGCGGCGACTGCTCTGTGGCGGTGCTCCATCGCAAGCTGAGGCCGGTTGCCATGTAGACGCCTGGGCGTGCACGACTTCCAAGGGGCAGAAAGTGGGGGCCGAAGCGGCCGCCAATCACCGCAAACCGCGAGCCGCCGTCAATGGAGGCAAACGCGGCATTGTGCGTCATGGTCGTGGGGATGAGGTGTGAGTTGTTCCGCGTCTGGACGGGCAATACTAGCTGCGGATAGCGGGTGTAGCCAAACGTTCGACCGCCGTCTGTGGACGTGATCATCGCCACCCATCGCTCCGCGACGTCGTTCTTGAAGAGCAGACACAACTCGGGCGGGGCCAAGGCGACTCGAGGCTGTTGCAGCCCGCAGTGCATCAGGCTGTAGTAGCGATACCTGCGCATGACACGACGCTGGATCGAGACGAAGCTTCGCACGGTGGAGAGGAGCGACGGTTCGTCATCGTCGTCTACAGCCGCGCTAGTGGTGTTGTCCTGCGGCACGAGCAGCTTCCACTCAGGCGCCAACAGCCGCTTGGGAAACGTCACAACATCTCGGCTCACTTTGCAGGCGCTGCGCGCTTCCAGATGGCGAGTGGCAGCAAGCGCAGTCTCGAGGAGTGCCGGATGATCGGGCGTGCAAGCTGATGTGGGTGCAAATCGACCCGTGCACCAGATCCAGCCGTCGGGCGTGGAGGAGGTGCACTGGGAGTCGAGAATGTCGCGTCGCGTCTCCATTTTGCGCCAGGCATGGCGCCAGCAGCGCTCCGATTGTATCGACCCCCACGCTCCGGTATACGTGGAACTGGAAGGGGCGTCGCAGTGGCGACCGATCATTATGAGCATCGTTGGCGCGTCCAATCGAGCGAGTTCCATGGCTGCGGAGAGGTCAACGATGAGGGTTTGCCGCCCTTCAGCCGATGGTGCGTCCATATGAAGCACAAGGACATCGCAAGATCTGGGCAGCGTGGCGGCAGCTGGATGATGGAGTATGGCACGCGCTGAGAGAAGCGCTGGTCCGGCACTCAGCATCTGCGCGGAATGGTTGTGCAACAGTCGACGAACCTTCCGGCTCAAGTCGGCGTTTGCCCGCCTTTGCAGGAAGGTGATGCCGATATACTCGCAGCCCTCACCAAGTTCTTTGCACAGCAAGGCTGCAGATGGTGCACCCGGTCGCGTGTTGACCTCGCACACGCGTGGCGCACGACCCGTCGACTGTGCAAAGGAGCTTGCGCGCCCAACGAAGCCTTCGGGAAGCGTGTCGACCATAGTACCGGTAAATCTACCGGTTCGTCGAATTCCGCACGAAGAATGTCGTATACGCACTCGCCCTAGCTCCTTCAGTATGCCGTCCTTCGGTGCAATTAAGCTCTTGCAAACGCGCACGGGCGCCTCAAGGAATGACTGCAAGCGTGCGCTCGAGGAGCACAATGATGATGTGGAAGCAGCCGCTTCGGCGCTCGGCGAGAAGCTGGTAGACCAGGCCTCAAGTTCCAGCGGCGGCGGCGCCGTCGCTCCCTCTGCGAATCAGCGCGCTCTGGACAGCTGGCATGATAAGGATGTGGGCGTTTCCGTCTCTGTTGTGCGCATCGAGGCAGGCGACGGTGTCACCTTTCCAGTCGCGGGAGACACAGTTAGCGTGCACTACCGCGGCACGCTGCAGACGGACGGCAGTGAGTTTGACTCGTCGTACACACGGAATCGGCCATTCTCGTTCACGCTGGGCGTGGGCGAGGTGGTTCGTGGCTGGGACGAGGGCGTGTCCAAAATGAGCCTGGGCGAGAAGGCCGAGCTCCTCGTCACATCGGACTTTGGGTATGGGGCCAACGGGCACGGCAAGGTCATCCCACCGAATGCGGACCTGAGGTTTGAAGTGCGTCTGCTCGAGGTGCGTCGGGCGGGCGCCGCGCCGCCGCCGCCGAAGCCACCGCTGCCACCTCCGGGTGGGGGCAAGCTGTCAGCCGCACCCGTGCCTCTCGTGAGCCTGGTCGCCGCCTCGCCCGACTCCGTGGCGGTGCGCGTCGCCTTCGCCAGGGGTTGAAGGACTTGAATTGGACTTTTTTAGGCGTGTGTGGAATGCGATTTGAAAGGGTCGCAGGGCCCTAACAGATTCAGCTGCGCGATACCCTCGTTGTCTGCGAAAAAAGGTACGATCACACCGTCAACGGCATCCGGCCGCGCCGCACACGTCAAGCGAGCCGACTAGAACACGTAGCTACCGTACACGCGCGGCGACGAGAACTTCTCGTCCCGCAACTGAGTGTGCGAAGCCTGTACTCGCTACTAAGGGTGGAGCAAGCGTTGGGCAAGAGGCCGAATCCGAGCTTCGTCAAAGTCGGATTTTGGACGAATTCGAGCGCCGAATCCGAGCGGCGTGCGCACGCGGCCAGTCAGACACGGAGGCTCATTTCATTAGGCTCATAAGTCCAGTCCGCCGACACGGAGGCTCATTGCCTATGCAGATAGGCTCGCTCGGCTCATTGCTTATGCAGATAGGCAGGCCGGTCGTTCGTCGACCACGCCTGTCGGCGCCGGCCGTGTCTCGGGCCGGACCAGCGCGGCACGTCGTCCCAGCTGCGCTTGGGCTCGACGAGCCGACTGGCGAGCATCGCGGCCGCGTCCTTGAGGCACTGGACGGGCTCCGCTTCGGGCAGCGGCGGTGGCCTGTGGAAGCCCCAGGTGCAGTTGATCGGATTGGCCCACTCGTCGTGAGCGTTCGGCCCGATGCCGTACGTCGGGTTCTCAAACTCGTCGCAGTATCGCACCTGCTCCGCCACGCCGAGCACCGTGTGCATGATGGCATTGAACTCGCGATTCGCCTGCGTAGAGCCGAGGTGCTCGCAAAGTAGCTCGATCGATCTCGCGTCCACAGTGAGCACGTACGCCGAGCCCCAGCCCGCCGTGCTGAGCGCGCCCTTGACGTCACTGTAGCTGTCGCCCACTCCCATTGTTAGCGTGCGCCGCGGCTTGCCGTCGGCACCCGGGCTCGTGGCAGCTCCGAGTTCGTTCGCTGCCCAGCCGCGCGCGCCTTGAACCCCGAGCTCGACGGCATCGGCGCGGTCCGAGGGCAGGATGCGGCTGTGGTTGAGGAAGGAATATTCCCGGAAGGGCGCGTCCGAGTGGACCCATTTCTCGAGGTCGTACACGTGGTCGAAGGGGCAGTGGAACGGGAGCGGGTGCTGGCTCGCGCTCACGCCTGGCATCCGGCAGTTGGCCATCGGGTTCCAAAAGCGGTCGCACCAACACTGCATGCGCGGCATGATCACCTTGCGACGGAGCGCCCTCCCGAGCGCCATCGCATTGTGCACCAGGCGCCGTTGGAAGGCGTCGAGCAGCAGGTGGCGGTTGGGGTTGCGGATCGGCAACTTGAAGACGTCGGGCACTGTGTTCTCGAGGGCCTTGCCCACGTACGTGTACACTCCCTCGAGCTTCACAGTTGCGGACGCCTCGTTACGCGTGAGCGAGTCGAGATCGGGAGGCATCAAATCTCCGGTGAGCTGCAGGAAGCCCTCGTAGCTCGCCTCTGCCGGATGGGTCCCCGTGCCCTGCCGCCTGTAGTAGCCGTCGTCATCGACGGCCCAGAGGCCCTTCTCCCGCAGCCGCGAGCGCTTGCCCCACGTGAACTCGGCCGTGTCGCCGAACTGGAAGGTCGTGTGCACGCACGCGGGCATGAAGCCGTTACGCTCCTGCAGCGACTGCGTGAAGAAGGTGTGCCCCGACGCGAAGTGCAGGTAGGGGAGCGTGCCGATGGCGAGGGGGAGCTGCCCCTCGCCGCCGCACGCGCGGCAGGTGAGCCTCTTGAATTGCACATTCCGCAGGGCCGCAAAGTACTGTGCGGCCGTCCGCGGCCGGCGGTCGGTGACCTGCTCATAGTCGCGCCACGTGCCGGGTAGCCTCGTTCCGCGAGCGAGCAAGTCGGCCTCCTGGGGCGGGATGGCGGCGTGGAGGGCGGTCATGTTGGCGAGGGTAGCCTCGAGATGCTTCAGCCGAGCCTCCGCGAGGGGCGTCGCCCTCCGCACAAGCCCCGCCGCCTCGCGTCGGATCGCATCGCTCGACGCCTTGAGGCCAAGGCCCAGCTGCCTCATCTCCGTCGCCCGGTGCACGACCTCGTTGAAAAAGGTCTGGTCATTCGACCACCACTGCAGAAAGCCGCCAGAGGGCGGCGGGCGCTCGACCATCTCCTTTTGCATGCGCCGGATCCACTCGTCACAGAGCGCGAGAGCCGCACGCGTCGAGCGCAGCAGGATGATGCCGGTGTTCAACTCGCCATAGAGGCCCCACGAGGCGCCGTCGTGGTCGTTGATGCCCGAGGTCACGTCCGTGGACACGACGACGTCAGCGAGCGGCAGGAGCGCCGTGCCCATCGC
Source organism: Chrysochromulina parva (assembly GCA_002887195.1). Lineage (NCBI taxonomy): Eukaryota > Haptophyta > Prymnesiales > Chrysochromulinaceae > Chrysochromulina > Chrysochromulina parva. The sequence continues at coordinate 5,242 of PJAB01000607.1, read as the reverse complement.
CTTGCCCGAGAGGAAGGGTCGTGGGTCCGAGAGCCAGACCACATCGAGATCCGAGCAGAGCAGGTCAAAGCCCGCCCGCAGAAACTCCATAAAGAATCGGACCTTGAGGATGCCCATCTGCATGAACGCCTTCGGGTCCATCCGATAGTACTTCCACCGGGTCTCGACCGCGCTCTCGGCATCGCCTCCGCTCTTCGCCATCATGACCGCCGGGATGTGGTGCTCATTCGCGAGCGCAAAGAGCTTGGCGTCCATGCACGCGACGCAGTAGAGCATGCCCGTATTCTCACGCGCATGGGCCGCCCAGTTGCGCAGCATGTCGTTCACCGTCGCGCCGCCAAACACGAGCAGCAGCGGCTCGCCCGCGGGCGGCGGCGCCTGTGAGAACAGCTTTTGCGCCGCCTCATTCAGCTGCAGTCCACTCCGCTTCTGCCAGCCTTGCTGCGCCCCCGTGCCCCAGCCGCCGGGGGGCTCGGCGAGCGGGTTGGGGCCACCGTCGCCCGGGTACGGGTCCTTGGCGCGTTTCTTGGCCGGAAAGCAGCCGGGGCGCTCGCACGCGCGTCGCGACTGCTCCTCGTCGAGCGTGTACGCGCCCTCTCCGCCGTGGCTCTTCGTGTACTGGTTGACATCCTCAATCTCGCTCGCGTGCATGTCGCACTGGGCCGTGGGCACCGCCACGTGGCTGCGCATCCGCCCGTCGTGCACGAGCCACACCGCCGCCCACTGGGTGACCAGGCAGCCCGTCGCCATCGGGTCGGCCGCGCGCGACTGCAGCTGCGACTCCATCTTCTGCTGCTTCTCAGAGTGCCGACGAGCTTCTGATGCCGCCGACGTCTCCAGCTCCAAGCCTGCTGCGCTCGCGATGGCCTCCTTCTGCAACGACAAGGCGTGTGCTTCGTCCTCGGGCGTCAAGTGGATGACACCCTGCTGCTGCATGGGTGTGCGTGCCTGCCGCAAGAGCCGCGCACCGTCGTTTGCGCCCGAGTCCCCAGTGCCAAGCCGCGAAGTCATCGAGGCGCCCGCAGCGATGAGCGCGATGCCAAAGATGAGCGCGAGGCCCGTGCCGAGCAAAGCATTGCTGCTGCTCTTGGCGCCGCGGCCCGTCTGATGCAACCCCGAAGATCCGACGCGCACGGGCATTCGGGAGAGCCCCTCGCACTCGGAAGAACGAAGAGCGTGAAATCGCACTGTGAAATCACAGGCATCCCCGCCCAATTTCTAACCTGCCACTCGGGGCTAATCACACCTCGGACCCGAGACACTTATTACTCCTACCTGTGAACTGTGATTTCTAGAGCGTGCGGGAACGGTCAACGGTTGGTCGCTCCGCGCCGCCTCCCTGTTGGCCGCCGCCCATCCCGCATCGATGGCGCCGAAGCCGGCCTTTGTCGAGTTCGGTGGCGGCGCTTTGACCGGCGCGTCGCGCACGGGCTCCACACCGCGGCTGCACGGCTCGCCCGCCCTGCAGATGGTCACCGGCGCGTCCACCAACCAGACAGCGCTCTACCATCCGACATATGAGCACCGCGTGCTGCCTGGACCATTGACCAAACTGCCCGCGACCAAGAGCAAGGAATCCATCCCGCTTGCCCCGCAGGAGCTGCAGGAGATGGTCAAGCACAGAGACTGGGGCGACGTGCCGAAGGCGAAGGCGACGACGGCGGCGGAGCTCAACCAGCTGCACAAGCGTGGCCTCGTGTCGGAGGAGGCGCTCGCCGAAGGCAAGGCCGCGCTCGAGAGCGGCGCGGGGGCAGCTCAGGTGCCCATCTCGCGCCCGCCCGAGGGGCACCGGCTGACGGTGAAGGCGCCCACGGGGATGCTCAAGAGCAAATGGTCCGTCGATGGGCCGCCGCGCCCGTCGACGGCAGCGCCGCCGCCGATGCCCACCGATGCGAAACTCAACAAAGGCATGCAGATCGAGCTCGTCGCGACCAGCGAGCTTGAGGGCGCCAAGAAGCGACTGGTCGACGCGGCCGTGGCGGCGGCGGCCAAGGCGGCCAAGGCGAAGGCGGACAAGGAGCATCTGCAAGGCGAGGCGGCGGCGGCGGCGGCCGCGGAGGCAACGGCGAAGGCCAAGAGCGCTGAGCCCTCGATGGTCGACCTCATCAACGCCATCCGCACGGAACGGAAGGAGAGCGGCGTGGCGCCCGAGCAGGTGCCCGCTCTCGACCAGGTAGTGGCCCTCCTTCCTCCCAATGGAGCCAAGTGGCGGCTCGAGCTGCAGTGCGAGGGGTGGCAGCGCGCTGTTGGCGTGCTGACGGAGACACCCACCGCCACCTTCAAGCTCGCGCGCGCGGGCCAGCTGGCCCTCGATCGGCGCCTCTCCGTGCGCAGCGCCGTCGTGGGCACGGATGGCAAGTGCTCCCACTGGTCCGAGTGGCGACACGTCGAGCCGCCGACCATCCTCATCGGGCGCGCCGCTGCTGAGGCGGCAGCCAAGGCCGCGACGGAGGCGGCGGCGGCGGCGGAGGCGGCCGCAGCGACGGCGGCCGAGGCGGCGGCGGCCGAGGCGGCGGCGGCGGCGGATGCGATAGCGGCGGTTGAGGTGCGCGTGAGGCAGGAGGCGCAGCTGGAGGCGCAGCTGGAGGCGCAGCAGCAGCAGCAGCAGCGCGCGCTCGAGACGGCGCTCGCCAAGATGCGCGACGAGCTGAGCGCCGAGATCAGTGCTAGCTGGGAGGCGCGCCTGGCGGCGGTGGAGGCACGTGTGGCCGCCGAGAGCAAGGCGCGCCTGGCGGCGGAGGCGGAGCGTGAGGCTCTTAAGCAGCAGCTGCTCGCGGCGCAGGCTGGCGAAGGCGCGCACGTCATCGTTCTGGTTCCCGAGCCCGAAGTCATCCCGCCCCCCCCCGAGGCGGCGACTGAGGCGGCGACTGAGGCGGCGCCCGAGGCGGCAACTGCGGCAGCGACCGTGGCAGCGCCAGCGGCGGCAGTTGAGGCAGCGCCCGCGACGGACGAGTCAGATGCGGCTGCGGTCGAGGCGGCCTACAACCCTAGTCCTCCCCCGAATCCCAACCCTAGTCCTCCTACTGCGGCCGCTCCACCCGTCGTCAAGCCGACGCCACAGACCGCCGACGCCACAGATCTCCCGCAGATCTCCCACAGATCTCCCACAGATCTCCCGCCGCCACAGACCGCCGACGAGGGACCTGCCGAGGCGGAGCCGCCGCCCGTCCCGCCGCCGCCCGTCCAGCCGCCGCCGCAGGCGAGCGTCGCAAAGCCCTTTGCATCCCTCCTCGTGACGGCGACGCTCAGTGCGGCTCACAAGATGAGCGTGCTCATGCCGCCGACTGCAGACGAGTTCGTTGATGTGCTCAAGGGCGGTGATCACCCTTGCTTCACCGGGGCCAACGAGCCGGGGCTGACGTGCACGGGGGCGCAGATCGAGCTTCTCGGGGGGCTCATCGACGAGTTCAATACGGCAACGTCAGCGCAGGCGCGATTCGCGCGCGTATGCCGCTTCATGGTCGATGCCGTCGCCGCTGAGCAGGCTGCGGGCCCGCAGACGCTCGCCGGCGGCACGCCGCAGACTGTGGAAGCGTACAAGATGGTGCCCGGCGCGGCGCCGGAGACGGTGTACTTTTTGGAGGACTACCCGGACGGTAACGAGGCGCACGTCATGACTCTCGCGGTCGGCGTGTTCCGATGGGTGCGCTTCAATGCGAGTCTGGTGGACGCTCAGGTGCAGAGCTTCGCGAGCGTTGAGGAGCGCAATGCGGCAGTCCAGCAGCTCGGCGTCGTGTAGAAGATGGAGTGCTGGGTACAGAGAGTCAAGAGGGAACCGCTGTATTGTGGTTGTTCTTTGCGAAAGGGTCAGTTGAACTTTGTACGAGAAGCTCACGAGTGTTCACAGCCGCGACAGCCAATATTCACACGAAATTCGCCGCGGCGCAGAAAGGCGCCGCCGAGAGGAGTGATGTCGAACAAAGATGCTGAACGTTCTCGCGTCAGCTCGGAGCTGCGGGCCGGCCGAGCCGTCGCGGCCGGCGCCCTCCTGGCCGGCCCGCTCTCCAAGCGCTCCGACTGGCTGCACACGTGGAACAAGCGCTTCTGCGTGCTCACGACCGAGGCACTCTCGTGGCACAAGGACTCGGGATTGGAGGCGGTTAGTGACTCGCGCGTGCTGCGCATGCACTCTAAGGTTCACCTGATCGCCAAGGACGGCACCCTCTGCATCATGCACTCCAAGGACCAGCCGGCGCCACTCTGGTTTTCGGCCGCGTCCGAGCCGGAGCTGCGCGTGTGGCACCGCACGCTGCGCGCCCTCGTGGACTCCCTCGACGCGGCGGCGCGCATCGCGCGAGTGCACATCCACGAGAACGGCTCGCGCTTCTCGGCCGCGCCCTTCACCGAGCTGCCACACATGGGCTCGCGCAACCTGCGCGAGGGGCGGCTCGCCAAGCCATACTTTGTGTGCGGCCTTGAGCCACAGCGCCGGCCGCCACAGCCGGCGAGGGGTGGACCGTCGGGCAGCAGCGGCGGCGCCGGCTCGTCGCGCGTTGCGCCGGCGCCACCGCCCGGCGTCACGGGCCCCGTGGTGGTGGCTGGCGTGGCGGGCGAGGTTGTCATGTATCTCTTCTCGCTGCCGCCCGCGACGGCCGCGTGGAATGGCGAGCAACGGCGTGCGTTCCGCGAGCTGATGGCGGCGATTGCGGCGGCCGACTGCCCACGCCTACTGCCCACCCTGCATACAGACGTGCTGCCAGACGTGGGGAAAGCCGCCGTGTACCGTGCCCTCGTCACCGGCGGCTCCGTGCGCGACCTTCTACATCGTGTGGCTGATCCGCTCGCGCCGCACGGAGTCAAGTATGCGAGCTCGCCCGTCGACGCAGGAGATCGAGCATGCAAGTGCTCACCACGGCGCCCTCCCCTGGCCTCTCCCCACAGGTATGGGAGCTCGCTCGTCGACGAGGCGCTCGGCGCCGGCGGCGCCAACGGCAACGGCAACGGCAGCGGCAGCGGCAGCGACGGCAGCGACGCGCCTGCCAAGAAGGGGCCGGGCGGCCTCCCAGTGCCCTCCCTCGGAGCCGCGCCCGTGAAAAAGGGCCCACAGCCGCTGCCACCGCACCTGATCGCGAACTTTGGTCGACAGATCCTCGAGGGCCTCGCCGCCCTCCGCTGCCTTGGGCTGCCATACCCGCACCTGCACTGCGGCAACGTCTTCCTGGACGTCCAAGAGGACGGTAGCGACCGCCCGCCCTCTCGGCCCCCGCTCCCCCCCCCCCGCCCCCCACCCCGCCCCCCCCGC
>PJAB01000606.1:0-23203 GCA_002887195.1 Chrysochromulina parva | reverse complement strand
GCACAAACCTTGGTCAAAGAGCTCCCGCCTGGCACAAAAATCAGCGCGGAGGTGACTGCGTTGATGCAGACTATGGGGACTGAATTCATGCGCTTCGCCTCAGACGAGGCAAACGAGCGGGGCACGAACCAGGGGCGGAACTCCGTATCGGCCTCGGACTTGACCGCATCGATAGAAGAGCTCGACCTCGAGATCAACTCCTCCATGCAACAATTCTCGGACTTGGTGCTGAGCCGTGATTCTGCTTCAGCGGCGTGCGAGCAGCTGCAGACCGGCCCAGTCTCAAAACGCACGACACTCTCAACTCAGAACCCCGCACAGGGCCCATGACAGGACCTTCCTCTGGTGGCCGGGCCGCCCGGCGCGCAGGTTCCGGCAGAAGTGGTTTCGCAGGTTCCGGCAGAGGTGGTCTCGCTGGTGGACTGTGTGGGCCCCATGGCATCGGAGGAAGGGGTGATAGCGGCGGCGCAGGTTCCGGCAGAGGTGGTCTCGCTGGTGGACTGTGTGGGCCCCATGGCATCGGAGGAAGGGGAGATGGCGGCGGCACAGGTTCCGGCAGAGGTGGTCTCGCTGGTGGACTGTGTGGGCCCCATGGCATCGGAGGAAGGGGAGATGGCGGCGGCGCAGGTTCCGGCAGAGGTGGTCTCGCTGGTGGACTGTGTGGGCCCCATAGCATCGGAGGAAGGGGAGATGGCGGCGGCGGCGGCATCAGAGGCTGCATCGGAGGAAGGGATGGTGGTGGCATCAGAGAAGCGATGAAGCAGTTGGTTCCCCCAGACCTACCGGACCGGACGGTACCTCCGATCGTCTTTCACTCGACATCAAAAGGTGCGTCCAGCCGCGTGTTGACGAGGTCAATTATAAGTGAGCAGAGCGTTTCGGTAGACCAGACCCACCAAATGGTCACCATAGCGCACTGCCATAGCGCAATTTACGGTCAAATCAGAATTGCGCCAGGGCGGGGTAGGGGGCGCGTGTGCGTTTGCAGTTGTAGCGCGCTTGTGTAGCGCGCTTGCTATTGCCAACCGCCTGCCTCCCCCGTCGGCTCGACGCTCTCGAGATTTATTCTAGTCAGAGTCACATCGCCGTCGTACATCCGTAGTACACGCATTCATCTCCCGCGGGCGCGCAGGCGGCAGAAAGGGCCACCGCGCTTGCAGCGCATAGTGTCGCACCCGCCTATCCCCCGTCTCAGACGCCGCGTCTCTTCAGCTTACGCACCACCCTGGCCCTTGTAGAGGGTCGCAAGCAACGCTGCCCCCAGCTCCAGGCTGGAGTCGAGCGTGGCCTCGCCTGAAGTCATCTCGGCTGCAGAGCTACGGACCGCTCGCCCATCCTTCTTGTCGTCGTCGTCCTCGTCATTTTGATCACCGACCGTGCCACTTCTGCCATCGCCGGCACACCCCTTGTCGCCCTCGTCGTAGTCGACTTCTACGACGACGCCACCAGCACCGCTGCTATCAGCGCCGCCGCTCTCAGCGCCGCCGCTGCCGCCGCCGTCACACTTGTCTTCTACGACCACCGCGGCCTCGCCCGCCGCCTTGCCCTCCTCTGCCGCTGCCTCCACCGCCTTCTCCATCACTTCATCGGCGGCCTCGACCACGGCCGTTACATCGACCGTTACAAAGTCCTCCGCAACCTCTTCCATGGCATCCTCCACCGCTGCCTTGGATGCCTCTTCCGCCGCGGCGCTCTCAACTGCCTCCTCCGCCTCCATCGCTACCGCCTCCACCTCCATCGCTGCCTCCTCTACCTCTATTGCAGCCTCCTCCTCCTCCATCACAGCCATTGCACGTCCCACTGCAAGCCCCGCCGAGTGCGTAGCCGTCGAGGCCGCGGCAACGGTTGGGGGGTTGGCCAAGGATTGCAGCATGGCCATCATAGGGCCGTGTCTGCCGTTGCCATCAAGTTCAGCGCCCGCCGCGGCACCAAAGGCAAGAGCGGCCCCGAAGCCAGAAGCACTGCAGTTGCCACCGCTGCCGCTGCCGCCGCTGCCGCCGTTGCCGCCGATGCCGCCGATGCCGCCGCTGCTGCCGCCGCAGCCAGTGCCGATGGAGATGCTGCTGTCGCCAAGAGCGGGGCCGTGGGTGGCAGTGGCGCCAAAAGCAGGCACGTGCATGCGAGCGCCGAGAGCACCTCCCATATTTGGAAGTGTCGTACTGCCGCGGAACGTGGGCCGACAAGCCGAGCGCCCCGCCGAGGCGCCCCCCGCGATGTCGTCATTCGTCTCGTCTTCGAGGTCACCAAAGGGGTACGGGCGGCGCCGTCCGGCGATGATGGTGTGGCCTTGGCCGCCGATGCCGCCACCGCCGCTGCCAAGGCTGCTGCCACCGCCGTCGCAGGCGCCGTCGTAGGCGCCATGGCCTCCTTCGCCGCCGAGTCTGTTGCGGGTAGCCGAAGGCGTGTGGCGCTGCGCTTGGGGTGCTCGGTACGGCGCCACTAGAGCCCCAGCGCCGCCGTCCGCCCCGGCGCCGACGACGGCGTTCGCAGCCGTCTCGATGGCCAAAGCAGCAGCGGCGGTAGCGGCGGCAGCAGCGGCGGTAGCGGTGGTAGTGGCAGCAGTGGCGGCAGTGGCGGCAGTGGCATTGGCCGCTGCGGTCACGGCCTGAGCACTCGCCTGAGGGCGGAAAGGAGGGGAGATGAGGCGGAGATGAGGCGGAGATGAGATGAGACGAGGGAGGCATCAGAGGCAATCAGAGGCAATCAGAGGCAATCAGAGGCTCTCGCCTGAGCGGCGGCGGCGGCGGCGGCAGCCTGACGGGCCACTTCGGCGCGCAGCCGCCCTTGCAGCTCGAGAAGCACAGTGCGCAGCGACGCCTCGTCGAGCGAGCTGCGCGCATACCTGATAAAGAGCGCAATCCGATGTCATCAGAGATGACGAGTGCAATCATCAGAGCGCAATTCGAGGTCATCAGATAGGCCATCCGAAGCACTCAGAAGCCCTCGAAGGCACTCCGAGGCACTCAGAAGCCCTCAGAGGCAAACAGCGGCACTCAGAGACCATCCGGACGCCATCCGACGCCATGCGAGGAAATCAGAGGCAATCAGCGGCACACCAGATCAGACGCTCCGCCACTAGAGCGTAATCAGAGGCAATCCGAGGCATACCAGATCAGACGCTCCGCCACTAGAGCATACGCCTCCATTGAGCGCGTGCGAGCAGAGGGCCGCTCCACCTGCCATCAGAGGACACTCAGGGGATCATCAGTGGCAATCAGTGCCGAGGGCCGCTCCACCGGACCAATTAGTGGCACTCGGTGGCACTCACTGGCACTCAGCGATTATCAGTGCCAATCAGTGCCACTCAGAGGCACACTCTATACCGGATCAAAATCGACAGCGGCGGAGAGATCAGCGGCGCGTCGGCACACGGACTGCGGCAGACCCGCGAGGCTCGCGAGTACGTCCGTCATGTACGCACCTGATGAAGGAGGCAATCAGTGGCTCATTAGTACTCATCAGAGCTCATCAGGCTGGCGAGTACGTCCGTCGTGTACGCACGACGACTCGTCACGCCATCGCACACGATGTGGGGGAAGCGCTGCGTGAAGCCGCCGCCGCCGCCGCCGCCGCCTCCGCTGCCGCCTCCTCCACCGCCACCAGTGCCGCCGCCTCCGCTGCCGCCTCCGCCTCCGCCTCCGCCGCCGCCACGCTCGTCGTCGGAGGTTGCGAGCTTGAGAAGGCGCACCTGATAAAGGTTATCCGTAGCTGTGGGTGATCCTCGAGGGCATTCAATGACCAACGAAGGCAATCAATCAGCATTGAGGTGCATGCAAGACGTGTGCTTGAGGAGGGTGCACTCAATATAAGCATCGAGGTGCATGCAAGACGTGTGCTTGAGGAGGGCGCACGTTGCTCGGGTAGAGGTTTTTGAGGTTCGCTAGCCAGAGGTAGTGCGTCGCAAAGAGCGTGAACGTCGAAGGGGCGAGTGCGAGCTGCTCGGCCACGGCGAAGCTGCGAGGAAGGGAGCAATCAGACGTCAACAGAGGTCATCAGAGATGCAGTAAGTGTGGTCATCAGCCCACCTGAGGGAGGCGATGAAGGGAGCAATCAGCCGTCATCAGAGGTCATCAGAGATGCGATGAGTGGTCATCAACTCACCTGAGGGAGGCGCCATCGGCATTGGAGGTGCCACGCCCGAGCTCGTCGACGAGCACGAGAGCTGGCCCGCCGAGATTGCGCAAGATATACGTGGTCTCGCGCATCTCGCATGCAAACGTCGAGCCATGCGCCTCAAGCGCGTCCGCAGCTCCAATGCGCGTGAAGACACGCTGTAGCAGGCCACGTAACAGAGGCGATCAGAGACGATCAGAGGCGATCAGAGGACATCAGAAGCCATCAAATTCAATCAAAGGTCATCAGCCCTCGCCTGCAGCAGGGGCACCGTGGCCGCGTCGGCGGGCACGTGGCAGCCGATGTGGGCCAGTAGCACAACCAGAGCGGTCTGGCGCAGGTACGTCGACTTTCCCGCCATGTTGGGCCCCGTGATGATCTGCCGGGTCGCAATTAGGCAATTAGGCAATTAGGCAATTGGGCAATTGGGCCATTAGGCCATTAGACCATTAGGCCATTAGCGATCTCAGGCGTGGCTGTCACCTGCAAGTTGGTCGCGTGCGTGATGGCGACGTCGTTCGGCGTGAGAGGCTGGCCGGGCTCCGCAAACCGCTCGAGGAGCGGGTGACGGCAGCGCTTGAGCACCAAAGGGGCGGCGTGTGCGATCTTGGGACGGCAGAACGGGCCGTTGCCTCCCCCCTTGTGCACAAAGACGGCGAAGGCGAGCATCACGTCGACGAGAGCGACTGACTCGCCTGGGGAAAGGGGCGTCCACACGCGCTAAGAGCCCATCATCAAACGCACTCACGCACTCAGCAGGCCATCAGAGGCCATCAGAGGCCATCAGAGGCCATCAGAGCTCATCAGGGGCCATCAGAGGCCATCAGAGGCCATCTGGGGCCATCTGGGGCCATCAGAGGCAATCAAGCGCGCTCAGAGCGATGCATACAAGCACGTACCCAGGCGGAAGACTAGGTGGAGCGAGGATCGTATCTCGCCGAGAAGCGCCGAGATCCGCGCCTCCGTCGAGAGGAGAATCTGCTGAATCATCTCTTGTGCGCGCGCCGAGAGCTGCGACGAGATCGCAGCGAGGTTGCAACGAGATTTCAAGAAGTCCCTCAGCCGCACTCAAGCGAACAACCAGGCGCATCATCATCAGGGGCGTTCATCAGCCGCAATCAATCTCGCCTGCACGAGCTGATCCGTTGAGCAAGCCACCGTCTTCTTTGCTTGGGAAGCGATCTTGACGAAGCCCGCACGCTCGACCGTCTCGCGCTGCGCCACTGGCAGCGTGAGATGGTAGCCCCGCCGCTCAGTCCACACCAGCTTGAGGTCACTCAGCCCAAACTGCTCCGCGTACCTGTGGGGAAGTGGTAGGGCGTCGTGGTGAGCACCCGCATCACACCAGCTTGAGGTCACTCAGCCCAAACTGCTCCGCATACCTGTGGGGAAGTGGTAGGGCGTCGTGGTGAGCACCCGCATCACACCAGCTTGAGGTCACTCAGCCCCAATTGCTCCGTGTACCTGTGGGGAAGTGGTAGGGCGTCGTGGTGAGCACCCGCATCACACCAGCTTGAGGTCACTCAGCCCCAAACTGCTCCGCATACCTGTGGGGAAGTGGTAGGGCGTCGTGGTGAGCACCCGCATGCTCAGGCCGCACTTGCAAGCTCAGGCCGCACTGCTCAGCGTACGTGTCGCGTAGGTGCTCCATCTCGGTCGTCGAGTCGGTCAGCGTCTCTCGCGCCACGTCAATGAACGAGCAAACCTACGAGCGTCGTGGCGGGCACTTGAGCCATCAGTGATCAGCAGTGATCATCAGTGATCATCAGGGAAAATCAGCGGCCATCAGCGGCCATCAGCGGGACACTCACCTTCGAGCGCACGGCGAAGAGGCACTCAAGCATCCGTTGGCTCGTCTGCTTGCGGAAGATGGCCTCGTCGTCAATGATGGCGTGGATGCGCGTGCAGAGCTCGTCGATCTCGTCGGAGGCGAGATTGCCCACGATGGCGCGCAGCAGCTGTGGAGAAGGGGGCAGGGAGGGCAGGGCAGGTAGGGCAGGTAGGGCTGGGCAGGTAGAGGGCAGGGCAGGAATGGGGCAGGGCAGGTAGAGGTCAGGGTTAGGAGGGCAGGTGGAGGTACTTCCGAGATCTGTCCGAGATTCCGTCCGAGATCGCACCTCGTTCGTGGGCGGCGCCTCACCACTCGAGGTCATCAGTGAGGTCATCAGTGAGGTCATCAGGGAGGCCATCAGGGAGATCGCACCTCGTTCGTGGGCGGCGCCTCCCCACTCGAGGTGAGCGCGGCGGCGAGGCGCGGCGCCGCATGCAACGCGGTCTTGAGCTGGAGGACCGCGGAGATGCCAGCCTTGGCACGCGCGCAGCCGGTCGAGGTGGGGTTCGTCATGAAGAACTTGAGGAGCCGATCCGAGTCCGCAAAGGCGGGAAGCACCTGATGAGGGATGCAATCAGAGGTCCTCAGAGGTCCTCAGAGGTCCTCAGAGGCAATCAGAGCTCATCAGAGGCCGTCACCTTATGGGCGTCGACGAGGAGCTCGTCGCGCGCGAGCAGCTCGGAGACGCAATCGAGGCGCGCTGAGATCGTGTCCAGATCTGTCGAGGGCTGCAGCAACAGCGTCCGCAGGTATCGGCTGCCCGCGGCGGTCTTGCACTGCGCACACCGGGACAGGCGCCGTGGTGAGCACTTGCATGCTCAGGAATATGGTCTGAGCCCCTCTCAGAGGCACTCAGAGGCGTTCGGTGGGGCATGCCATCATCCGATCCGCAGTGTCACCTGGTTGAGCGCGCCAAAGAGAGATGCCTTCGGATCGCCGGTGCGCAGGTTGCGAAGAAGCTCGAGGTTGGCGACGGTCGCCGGGTCGAGGAGCATCACGCCCTCGACGCTCCGGTACCTGTGGAAGAGAGGGCGCCGCGATGAGCACTCGCATGCTTCCGACGCATGCAAAGGGCACGTGGGGAGGGTTGCGATCCGATGGCACGCAGAGAGGCACTCGAAGGGACACTCCGAGGGTGGACGGAGTGCGCACTTGATCCGAAGGGTGCCCTTGACGAAGCTCGCGCCGTCGGACTGCTCGACGGCGTCGACGAGCGCGGCAAGGGCCGAGAGCGCCAGGTATTTGGACTTGACGTCCGTCTCGAGCGCCTGCACGTGCGAGCGGTGCGAGTAGTGTCGCACGTACCCGAGGCCCTTGATCTCGTTCCAGTTGCGACGGGGCACCTGGTCGCAGCGCGCGGCCGGGAACTCGGCCTCGGCGACGCGCGCGAGCACGCTCTGGGCGGACGAGGGTGGGAAGAGGATCTGGCGCGGGTTGTGCGACGCGAGCACCGACAGCGTGCGCGAGTACGCCGCGTCGTCGCAGAAGGAGCACAGCTCGATCGAGAAGTCCGAGAGCCGCAGGCACGCGAGGCCGACCTCGTAGGCGCGGTTCTCGCAGAGCGCGACAACCGAATCGAGCTCCGGCTCCTGAGCCGCGGCGCGCTCGTCCGCGCGAGCGAAGGGCTGCACGGCGTCGAAGCCGACCATCGGTACAGGGAGAGGAACACACAGGCGTCTTCGGCCCTTCGCGGGGCCGAGCGAGCGCGCCGGCTCTCCGCGGCGGCGCGTCGTGTCGACACGGCGCCGATGCGTGCATTCTGCGAAACGAAGATACATGACAAGCAACTCGCAGCTCCCATTCGGTCGGGTCTCGTTGTCCCTTTCCTGAATAAGTGGTCGGCGCCCATCACAGGTGGCTCTCGCAATCGCGGGCCGCTCACCCGCTCTCGCCCTAGCATCCACAGATCCACGCACTCGTACTTAACGCTTGGTACGTATACAGCGCTTACGACACCGCGCTCTCAAGTCTCAACACCTCTTGTTTCCTCTCTGCTTTCCTGGTCTCCTCTCTCCGCTTTCTCTCAGTCGGTGGTGGCGCCAGGCGCGCCGCCGCCGGCGCCGCCCCTTTGACGCACCCAGCTGCGCACCTTACCAAGGGCGCTACCGAGGGGCTGCTTTGCGCGGTCCAAGCCACGCGGCACCGCCGTGCCCGCCGCCGCCACCCTCGACACGAGCACCGACGCCTGCGGCGGCGCGTCTGGCCGCGCGGCCGCAGCGGCCGTAGCGTTCACACCCGCAGCGTTCACACCCGCAACGGCCGCACTCGCACTCGCACTCGCGGCGGAGGCGGGGGAGGACGGCAGACCATTCACACCCACAACATTCACACCCTCCGACCATGCGAAGCCTGCCGGTGGCTTCAGCGGCACCGCCGCCTGACCGGCCGCCTTAGCCACGGCGCCCGCCACGGCGCCCTTGGCGGCGCTGATGGTGGCGCCGGGAGGGACGGCGGCGGCGGCAGCAGCGGGCTTCTGTAACAGCTTTGGCAGTTGGCCGAAGGTGAGCTTGATGAGCTGCTTAATTGGATCACGCGGAGGCGCGTTCGCCTGAGCCTCGAGTGCAATGCGCGTGTAGATCTCGTAAATGTCCTGCCACATCAGGCGCAATCAGCCAGTCATCAGAGGCACTCCTCTGGAGCTCATCAGGCGCAATCAGCCAGTCATCAGAGGCACTCCTCTGGAGCTCATCAGGGCGTCCTCAGCGGCACTCTGGTGCTCATCAGCCGGAGTTTCTTCAGGGACGATCCGCGCTTATTAGGCAACCGCCATCAGTGGCGAACCCGGATCCATCAGTGACGAAACGTATCAATCAGTGACGAAACGCCGCGAGCACGAAACGTATCAATCAGTGACGAAACGTATCAATCAGTGACGAAACGCCGCGAGCACACCTGACGCTGCGCGGTGAAGGGCGACGGGATGGCGGCCGGGAAGCACTTCTTCATCAGCGAGAATGCAAACACGTGGCCGGGCGGCGAGAGGGGGATGATCATGATGATGGTGTACGGCACCAGTGCCATCAGGTCGACGAGAGTACGGCGCACCACCTGGCGGGATGAGGGGTCATCAGGGGTCATCAGGGGTCATCAAAGGTCATCAGAGGTCATCAGGGGTCATCAGGGGTCATCAGGGGTCATCACGTGTCATCAGGTGTCATCAGTAGCACCCACCTGGACGTCAGCGGATTTGAGAGGCTTGCCTTGGGTGAACGTGCGCAGCAGCAGCGCCACCTCGACTAGATCACGACACAGGATCCGTATGCCGCGCGCACAGAAACCGAGCGATTGGCGAAGGGAGCTGACGGCAAAGCGAATGGAGCGGCCCAGGCGCTGTACTGGGCTGTCGGCGCTTGCGGCATTGGGGAGAGAGAGCTCCCCGGCTAGGGCTCCCACCTGCATGCAATCAGGTGCAATCACATGCATTCAGGTGCCATCACATGTTGGGGAGAGAGAGCTCCCCGGCTAGGGCTCCCACCTGCATGCAATCAGGTGCAATCACATGCATTCAGGTGCCATGTGCAATCAGGTGTACCCACCTCGGTGAGAAGCGACTCGAACAGGATCGCAGCCTCCACCGACGAGTCCGCAGTCCGCACCGACGAGTCCGCAGTCCGCACCGACGAGTCCGCAGCCGGTGGAGCGCCGACGACAGCTGTGGAAGGCTCGGCGGCGGCTGGGGAGATGGCGGCGCTAGCGGTGGGGGTCACGACACCGGTATCGACCATCTCCACGAACGCCTCCGCAGCCACCTGTGGGGTGAGGGCGCCGTGGTGAGCACTTGCATGCCGGGGCGGTGCCTTTGCGAACGCCTCCGCAGCCACCTCCACGCCCGAAAATGGCAGGGGTTCGTCAGGGGTTCGTCAAGGGTTCGTCAGTTATTCACACCTCCTCGCCCGAGCTCGGCACCAGCACACACTCGGCTGGCACGCAGACCTCCGCAGACGATCCAAAGAAGCCCTCCTCGACCTTCGAGCTGCGCTGCACTCGAGGCACCGCGCCCGCCGAGGCGAACGCCACCTGTGGGAAAAAGGGCGCCGTGGTGAGCACTTGCATGCAGGGGCGGTGCCTCTGCGGGGGCGGTGTGCTCGAGGCGAACGCTGGCGTCCGAGGCGTGGGCCGTCCGGGGTTCGTCAGGGGTTCGTCAGTGGCGTCCGAGGCGTGGGCTCGTCCGGGGCTCGTCAGGGGTTCGTCAGGGGTTCGTCAGTGGCGAGCGTGGCGTGGGCTCGTCAGGGGTTCGTCAGGGGTTCACACCTCTGCGCGGGCCTCGATATCGCACCAGCGGTCGATGTACAGCGCGAGCTGCTGGGCACGCCCGGGCGGGAGTGTGCCCAGCCCCGTCGAGAGCTCGGAGGAGAGCGTGAGGGCGATCATCTGCAGCGAAACCGCGAGCAGTTGCTCCAGACCTGCCAAATTAGGGTGCAGGGGACAAGGTGCGCTCAGAGTTCACTCAAGGGCACGCAGTGGCAATCATTGGCCATCGTGGGTCATCAGTGGCACTCGTCGGCCATCAGCGGCCATCAGCGCGCACCTTCCGAGAAGGACGCCCTCAACGGCCCTAGCTGATCGTCGCGCATCGAAGACATCAGAGTGACGAATTCCTCGTACGAGAGGGAGGCGTCGTTGCTGGCGTCGGCGCGCTCGAAGGCCTCCTTGAGCTCCTGCGTGTACGTCGCGTCCTTGAGCGCGTCCGGCGACAGCAGCGCCGCCGCGCCCGCCTCAAACTCGGACCACTCGAGCTGACCGTTGCCGTCGGTGTCGAGGCCGTCGAAGACCTCACGCGTGCGCTCGGCAGCGCCGCCCTCCTGCTCCTCGAGCACGAGGATGTACTCGCGCTGCTTCTGCACCGTCCGGTGCAGCCGGCTCGCCTGCTCGCACAGCGTCTTGAGGCTCGCCGGCGCCGCCGCCTCACTCGTCGTCGCCAGCGGCAGCGGCGCCGGCGCGCTCCGGCTGGCCGCCTCGATGGAGGCGGTCAGCTCGCCCAGCGAGCCGGTGAGCGACACTATGCCGCCGTCGAGCACCGCACGCAGCGACGCGATCTCGCTCGCCTGCGTCGGCGCCTTGCACCCCTGCTCGGCCGCAGGCTGCACGAGCTCCTGCAGCTCGCGCAGCTGCTGGCTCACGAGCCCGAGGTCGCGCAGCGCGCGCAGCCCGAGCGGCGACGCACGCAGCGCGCTGTTCGCGCCGACGGTCACACGCACTGCGGCGGAGGCGGTCGTAAAGAACAGGGGCAGCAAGATGACGCGCTCCATAGCGCGTGTGGTGTCTCTTTTCGGCAGGCTGCCGCGAAATCCTCAAGAACCAGATCTCTCGCTGCGTCGAAGGAGTTCAGAGGGTGTGAATGAGGGCTCCCGAGGCGCCGGCGCGACCGAGCTGCATGCATTGTGCCCATGCTTGCCATCCAGAACACCACACAACGTCGCCACATGACTTGCCTTTTTCTTTTGACGAAGAGAGTCCCCCGGTGCAAGAAGAGAGACGAGGCCCGCCTCGCGATTTCTGTTCAGCTGCACCCAGCAGGCCGAATACGCGATGCATCGTCGCGAGGTGCATCGTCGCAAGTTGGTGCTTGCGGCCGTGAAGCAGGACGGCAGGGCGCTCAGATACGCTTCTGCCAAGCTGAAGGCCGATCGCGAGGTGGTGCTTGCAGCCGTGAAGCCGAACGGCTGGGCGCTCAAATACGCTTCTGCCAAGCTGCAGGCCGATCGCGAGGTGGTGCTTGCAGCCGTGAAGCAGGACGGCTGGGCGCTCAAATACGCTTCTGTCGAGCTGAAGGCCGATCGCGACGTGGTGCTTGCAGCCGTGAAGCAGGCCGGCTGGGCGCTCGATTACGCTTCTGCCAAGCTCAAGGCCGATCGCGAGGTGGTGCTTGCAGCCGTGAAGCAGTACGGCTGGGCGCTCGCATACGCTTCTGTCGAGCTGCAGGCCGATCG
Source organism: Chrysochromulina parva (assembly GCA_002887195.1). Taxonomy (NCBI): domain Eukaryota; phylum Haptophyta; order Prymnesiales; family Chrysochromulinaceae; genus Chrysochromulina; species Chrysochromulina parva. The sequence goes on along the minus strand of PJAB01000606.1, from coordinate 11,329 downwards.
TGAGGTTTATCGCGAGGTGGTGCTTGCAGCCGTGAAGCAGGACAGCTGGGCGCTCGCATACGCTTCTGCCGAGCTGCAGGCCGATCGCGAGGTGGTGCTTGCGGCCGTGCAGCAGGACGGCTGGGCGCTCGCATACGCTTCTGCCGAGCTGCAGGCCGATCGCGAGGTGGTGCTTGCGGCCGTGCAGCAGGACGGCTGTGCGCTCAAATACGCTTCTGCCGAGCTGCAGGCCGATCGTGAAGTTTATCGCGAGGTGGTGCTTGCGGCCGTGCAGCAGGACGGCAGGGCGCTCGCATACGCTTCTGTCGAGCTGCAGGCCGATCGCGAGATCAGAGAGGCTGCCTCGAAGCGCAAAGAAGCGGTCCTGTTAGCCGAGCTCAAGGCCGTCAAGGGCGCTGACACGCAGGCGAAGACGCAGCCAACCGGCTCTGCACTAGCTTCCTCCTCTGAGGCCGCCGACGCCTCAGCACTAGTCCTTGGAGAGGGAGAGCGTCGCCTACTCGCAGACGAGGCGGGCGGCCACTCGTCCCAAATTAGGCAACTAGCAGACGCAGTCCACGTGGAGGTTAGCATGCAAGATGTGGAGGGAACCGTTTTGGACGGCGATGGCGAGGTGGCTTTCGAGGGCGAAACGTCCCTCGCCGAGCGAAACGTCAGCCTGCAGGCAGAGGCGGTCGATGTTGAGAGTTTTCCCTTCCGCCGCATCCGCAAGGCTCCATCCCGACTTGACCCAAGCGTGGGCACGCCGAAGAGGAAAGGTTTGAAGCGCACTTTGGAGCCTCGGACGTCGGCCCGCCGCGCAGCGGCGCCAACCATCAAGCAAGAAGACTTTCTCAACGGCGACATCAACTGTCCATCGTGCAGATGTGGCGTCCCCGTGAGCGAGCAAGGGTGCAACATGATCACCTGCCGCTCGCCTCATCATACTGGGGGCTCTTGGTTCACCTTTTGCTACCATTGTCGTAAAGAGTGCCCGGGCGCCCTTCCGTGCCTGAAAAAATGCCCCGAACGGAACGACAAGGCGAGCCGGCTCCTGGCGCGAGAGCTTCTTAACAAGGCCGCAGAGCGAAACCCGATCATCATTGACGACACCGAGGAGGATGAATAGGTTCTACAACAATCCTGACGGTTTATGTTTCTGTGTCGCGTCTCTGCACAGTCTGACTTCGCCGGTTCACCGCGCGAATCAAGATACTTTCGAACAGGCGTGCCAGGCTGCAGGGGGAGCCGGGCGGACCAACTGATTTCTGCGGCTATTCTGCGGCCTTGCGTGAGGCGTTCGTTTGTAACTCGGCGAAGATACAAGCGATCAAGCGAAGATTCACTGGATACCATCGTACATCGTACAGCATCATACATCAACGTACATCATCATTCGCCACTCGCGATTTGTGATTTTGTGTACATGTATCTACCAATTGGTCTCTACATTGAGGAACCCCCGAAAAACGAGCGATAGAGGCCCTTGTGCTAGGGGGTCCGGTGTGTGTGCGCGTCGTGAGAATACGCAATGCTGCTCGATACGGCGCGGTGTGTGAAGGAAAATTCTTGGCACCCGCGAACCTCGATGCCGCGTTCCTCGCATTTCCGCTGCGTTTGCCGTCGATCGCCGGGCGCGGCCGGCGCGAATTGTTGACGCATCCCGTGTGGCTCCTCGCTCGCAGAACACCGAACCCCAAAATAGCCATGGGCTGCGCCTCTTCTACCCCCGTTGTCATCGCAGACCCAGCGAAGCCGGAGGAGCTCAAGCCTATTGCCGCCGAGGAGGCTCCAGTGCTCAGGTCGGCGCCGCCGACCGCCAACGTAATTGTGCCCCCGGCCGAGGTAGTGGCGACCGAGGAGGAAAAGCCGGTGGCAAAGCCGTCGACCGATGTGGTGGCGGCCGCGCCCGCGCCCGTCGCTGCTGGCGTCCTCGCGGATGCCCGCAGTGCCGGTCTAGATACGAGCAAGGCTGTGCCCGCATGGCTGGCCAACCTCGACCTGCCCGCGCCCACGGCCGCAGCACTGCGCGCGGCGGCGGAGCCCGTTGCCGAGGTGGTTCCCGAGGTGGTTGCGCCTGCCCTAGCGCCCGCGGTAGCTCCAGCGCCCGCGGTAGCTCCAGCGCCCGCGATCTCCGCGGAGGCGCTCGCATCTTACAAGGAGGCGTTCTCCGTCTTCGACAAGGACGGCAGTGGCACCGTCTCCACGAGCGAGCTGGGCGAAATGATGAGTGCGCTCGGCCAGAACCTGAGCGCGGAGGAGCTCGACGCGATCGTGGTCGAGGTCGATGCCAACCGCTCCGGCGAGATCGACTTTGACGAATTCTGCGCATGCATGCAGAAGGCGAAGGAGGGGGGCGCGACGACGCCCAAGCTCGCGGTGATAGTGGAGGAGAGCAGTTTGCTCTCCGGGCTGCGAAGCTTTCTCGGTCGACTCCTCTTCGGAGCGCCCATGGAGGAGAGTGCGGCGGCAGGTGCGGCGGCCGAGGCGGCAGCGGCGGCGGCGGCCAAGGCGGCGGCCGACCGCCAGCTTGCTGCTAACCTCGCTGCTAACCTCGACGCTGAACGAGTGTACAAGACGCAGGAGGCGGCGGCGACCGAAGCGGCGGCGGCCGAGGCAGCGGCGGCGGCGGTGAAGGCGGCGGCCGAGGCGGCGGCGGCGGCCGAGATCATGGCGACCGAGCTAATGGCGGCGGCGGAGAAGGCGGCGGCAGCAGAGACGAGGAAGAACCGTTACAAGCTTGTGCGGTGCAAATGCTGCACCTTCTCGCATTATGCACTATGCGACGCCTGCCCTCGATGCCACGACGCAGCTCCTAGGGGCTAATTGTCTCTGTCATCAGAGGTCATCAGAAGTCATCAGAGGTCATCAGAGGTCATCAGAGGTCATCAGACATCAGAGGTCATCAGACGCCTGCCCTCGATGCCACGACGCCTGCCACGACGCAGCTCCACTCGTCCGCGCGGCCATCGAGTTACGCGGCTGACAATCCCATGCAATCACGTGCTAATTCCGCCGAATGTACTACCCTCTACCACGTGTAGTCCCCGACCGTGTGGCTGTCGCTGTGCGGGCTGTAGTACCGCTTTGGGCGAGAGCGTTTCCTGGTGTTTGTTGATGCGGCTGGGCGAGGATGAGCTCGAGGTCGGTGTCGTTAAAAAACGCTATTACGGACGTCTGTAGCAACACGCGCCGGTTTCGCCCCGTTCCCCGGCGATCATTGATAATCGTCTTCATCGGACATCGCGCCGAGTACCCGACCTGACTGCGTGAGCGCGGCGCGGCGTCCGGTCTCGGTCGGTCCGGCGTGTATTAAAACGTCGGATGTTCGACACGATCATGCATATACAAACAACAAATTAGCTCCAAGTGCGGGCTCGACCGACGGGACCTAATATTGACCTATGACCCCTGTACACGCTTGGCTTTGCGTGCGGTAAACGCACAGCCGTTATAGCTTATCCCGGCTCGGTCCCCCCGTTCTTCCGTGTTCCCCGAGCCGGGAGCGCAGATCGAATCCCCAAACCACTACTGCGACGGGACCGAGACCTCAGAGGGCAGCCCCACAGGGCTACCCGCATCTCGCGATAATCTCGCGATTCTGGCCATTCTAGATTCCCGTATCGCCTCCATGGTCCATGCGATCGATGCGAAACGTAGAGTGCACAACCTGCACGGAGCGCCTAAGATGATTCTAATCATCAGCTATCAGGTCATCACGTGAAGACGTCTGTGACTACCAGCCGGAGGCGGTTGCGGAAGGCGAGCGTTCCCCACACGAGCACCTCCCGCGCTGCCTCGAAGCCCGCTATGTACTCGTCGTACCTGATGAGGGAGGCAATCGGAGGTCATCAGAGGTCATCAGAGGTCATTGGAGGTCATCCTCGGCCAAAAAGGCGTCGTACCGGGCGAGCGCGCGCTCGACCTCCCGCGAGCGAAGCGTGTGCAAAGAATACTTGGGGTGTTCGTGCCCGTTCCGGTGCTCATCCCAATTCGTAACCGACGTCTCGATGGCGAGCCCTTCCCAGCCGGGCAGGCGCAGAGGCGGCGCCACGCTCGAGGTGAACACGAGGGGTGTGCCTGCATGCAACGCTTCGTACCTGATGAGGGAGGCAATCGGAGGTCATCAGAGGTCGTTGGAGGTCATCAGTGTGCCTGCATGCAACGCCTCATACATGTTACGGCGCTCGGGCGTGTCGCCACGTGGCTCGACGGCGAACCGCGACGACGCGAGCAATCTCGTCGCGTTCTCGGCGTCGTACTGGGCGCCCATGTGGTTGCTCAACTCGAGCGTCTCCCCTGTGCGCCACACGATCAGGGGTCATCAGTGGTCATCAGTGGTCATCAGTGGTCATCAGTGCGCCACACGATAAGCGGTCATCAGTGGTCATCCCATGCGATCCGATCGCAATCCGATCGCAATCCGATGGCAATCCGCGGCAGTCACCTGGGCGATCATACTCCCTGATTACACGGCAATCCGATCGCAATCCGATGGCAATCCGCGGCAGTCACCTGGGCGATCATACTCCCTGATTACACGGCAATCCGATCGCAATCCGATGGCAATCCGCGGCAGTCACCTGGGCGTAGCAGTTCCTTGAGCCAGCCTCGGCCGCAGCACAGGCTGCCAACGAAGCCAAAGTCGCGCGCGCGCTCCGCCTGTCGCCTCGGGCGCGCGAGCGTCGTGCCGGGCACATAGTACGGGATGTGAACCTCACGGTGCCAGTCACGCACCGCGCCTGAGGAGGGATGCACTCAAGAGGTCATCAAAGGCCATCAAGAGGCAATCAGAGGTCATCAGAACGTACCCGGCGGCGGCTCGGCGTCCGTCTCGAGGCACACGTAACGAATCTTAGGATGACGAAGGCAATCAGAGGTCATCAGAACGTACCCGGCGGCGGCTCGGCGTCCGTTTCGAGGCACACGTAACGAATCTTAGGATGTCGCCAGAGCGTCGTGTACACGTCCTCGCCCGCACCGATCGACCACGCCTGCTCGCCTATGTATGGGCACTTGTGACGAGTCATCAGGTGCTTCTCGGGGTGTGTGTCAAAGTAAGGCCCCACCGATCGCATTGCCGCAAGCAACTTGCGCTCGAATCGGGCGGTGCACCTGATGAGGGAGGCCATCATGATGATGAGGGAGGAAGTCATGATCTCAATCAGTGACCATCAGAGGCGATCGGTTCAAATCCGACGCAATCAAGCGCTATCAAGCGCCATCAAGCGCCATCCGGCGCGTGCTCACAGGTGCAATCAAGCGCCATCAAGCGCCATCAGCGCGTGCTCACAGATGCAATCAAGCTCCATTAAAGCGCCATCAGCGCGTGCTCACCGGAGGCATGAGCGTAGCTTGTGCCGCTTCGCATTCCACGACCAGCCGTGTGCCCAATGCCGGTTGAGGCACGCGGGCAGCACGAAAAAGTCCGCAAGCGCCGGGTCGGTGGTGGCCTCGAATGCGGCACGCAGATTCGACTCGACGTGCAGCTCCCACCTAATGAAGGGAGGCAATCATGATGAGGGAGGCAATCTTGATGAGGGAGGCAATCATGAGCTGGCACGCAGATTCGACTCGACGTGCAGCTCCCACCTAATGAAGGGAGGCAATCATGATGAGGGAGGCAATCCTGATGAGGGAGGCAATCATGAGCTCCCACCTGATGAAGTTGTGGCAATCATGATGAGGGAGGCGATCATGAGCCTCAATCAGTGGCAGCTCTCACTCGAAGTTGTTGACGCCGCCGCCATCATTCGGGTGGCAGTTGGTCATGCCGAGCTCCCCAAGCTCGTACACGTACATGCGCAGCGTCCGCGTTGACGAAGCCGAGCCGCCGACTCGTGCCGTGTTGGGCGTGCGCTCGTCCTCGGGTGCGACCGGCGCCGCCGTGAGCGCGAGGCGCGCCGGCCTGGGCGCCGGCAGCGCGGCCGACAGCTGGAACTCGCCGCCGACATCGCTCACGTACCCGCCCACGACGAGGCCGCTGCCGCCGCCGACGTAGCCGCCGACGATGGATCCGCCGCCGGGGGCTCCGATGATCACATCGAGCGCGCCGAATCGGTCCTCAGCGAGACACGCGACGTCCCTCACCTCGGACACTAGGGCCGCGTGCACTGCGAGCCATCCGAGAGCCATTAGAGAGCCATTAGAGAGCAAGTAGAGAGCAATTAGAGAGCGATTAGAGGTCCATTAGTGAGCCATTAGTGAGTGACCCGAGAGCAATCCGAGAGCAATCCAAGGCCATCAGAGGTCATCAGCATGCAATCACCTGCACGCATGCACGACTCATCTTCGAGGCCTTGCGTCCTCGAGTAATTGGCCGTTGAGGCGCCCTTGGGGTGTGTGAAGAGGCCAGCGTTCACGACGACGCACGCCGGGCTCGCGAGGAAGCGGCGCGCGGCGAATTTGCACCTGGGGAGGAGGGGGGTGAGAGGCATCCGAGGGCATCAGCAGGCATTCGCGCATGCATGCGCACCAGGTCATCAGTGGTCATCAGTGGTCATCAGTGGTCATCAGCAGGCATCCGCGCATGCATGCGCACCAGGTCACGTCGACGCCCCAGTCAGTCCGCGCTTCGGGCCGGTAGAGCGACGAGAACACCTGTGGGGAAGGCGGAGGGCGCCCTGGTGAGCACACGTGCATGCCCACGTGGCCGGTAGAGAGCACTTGCATGCATACCTCGATCGCCACCCGTAGCTGGAGCAACGGAAGCATGAGTTCCACAAAGTCGGTCGCGCGCGTGCGGCAGCGCGGATGCGGCTTGAGCAAGTCCCAAATCGAGCCGATGATCGCGGGCTGCGCAATCAGCGCTCCGTGTCGCTGCGCCTCGTGCAAAAAGTGGGCCACGTAGCGCATCGGCGGGATGATGATGTCCTCATCGATCGACCAAATATGGGAGAACTCGAGCGCCCACGCCTTGCCATATGCGGACAGCGCGTTCGCGATGAAGCGCGACTTGACCTTCTCAGGATAGCTCACGTGGAAGCGCGAGCATCGCTTGTACCATGGCTGCTGAGCGTACCTGTGGGGGGGTAGTGCGCCGTGGGGGGGGGGGCGCCGTGGTGAGCACTTACATGCACGCGTGTGGCTGGTACCACGGCTGCTCGCGTACCAGCTGTGGCTCGCGTCGTAGTGGGCGTAGAAGAAGGAGGCGTTACTCAGCCGCGAGATGGTTTCACACGTGGCCTGCACGTTGCTCGCCTGCCCGGTGGCCATCACACACGATCAGTGGCCCTCAGCGGTCATGAGTGGTCTTCAGAGGTCATCAGTGGCCATGAGTGGTCATGAGTGGTCATGAGTGGTCATGAGTGGTCATGAGTGGTCTTCAGCGGTCATCAGTGGCCATCAACGGTCCTCAGTGGTCCTCAGAGGTCCTCAGAGGTTCTCAGAGGTCCTCAGAGGTCATCAGAGGTCATCAGAGCTCATCAGTGGTCATCAATGGTTCTCAGCGGTCATCAGCAGTCATCAGTAGTCATCAGCCGCCTGCACGCAGCTCGCCTGCTTCTGGCCCACGACCATGAAGATGAGTACATGGAAGAACGGCACCGCCTCCGGCATCGGATCCATCGGAGACGCACCTGATGAGGGATGCAATCAGCATGCAATCAGCATGCAATCAGCATGCAATCAGCATGCCTCCGGCATCGGATCCATCGGAGACGCACTAAATCCGAGCACTTGCTCCGAGCCCGACGACGCCGACGGGATGCTGCCGCTGCTGCTGCTGCTGCTGCTCCTGCTGCTCTCGGTGCCGAGGCCTGTCCAGTTACAGCAGACCGTCGGCGGGCGCGACAGCGCCTTGGCGGTGGTGACGATGCCGGGCACGTGGAGCGGCACGTAGACGCCCGAGCACTGCGCGCCGCCGTGGGCAGTCCTTGAGAGGCTCTGGGCACTCCCTAATATGGAAGCGCGGTCTCCCAGCGGCTTGAGCCACGAGTACGTGCATGTCTCCGTCGACCCGTACGAGACAGGGCCGGTGCGCATGTAGCAGCGCGCGTCGCAGTTCCACGTCACCGAGGTGCACAGCTCGTCCTGAGCGCAGTGCTCGCTGCACGCGTCGTGGTCGACCCGGCTTGGCAGTGGGAACTTGCCGAGCAGCTCGCTGCCGCCGACGAGGTTACGCGGCTCCCAGCCTGATTGAGTGCGGTGCGTCGCGCGGTACGCCGTTCGCGCCTCCTCGACCTCCTCGACCGTCTTTCCCTCGGCGAGCTCGGCGCACGGGCTGCAGGCCGAGCACGTACCCCACTCGCACTTCTCCTTCCAGTCGTGGTACCGAATCGCACCCACCCTCGCGACGATCTTTTGACCGCACCAACTCTGGCAGTGGGGCTTCGAACCAGCGCTGGGGTCATTCCACTCCGCGTAGAGCATCATCTTTGTGGTCGGCCCCAACCCTTGCTTCGTCTTCAGGTCCGAGAAGAAGTTGACGTGCTGCTCCGTCATATGACGCCCTGCGCCGGCACCGGCGCCGACGACATCGTGCGTGGTCGTTGGGCCGCCGGCAGGCGCACTCTGGGCGAGCAGCACGAGCAAGAGCGCGAGCAGTACGACGCTATAGAAGATTCTCCGCATTGTGTTGAGGGAAATTTGCGTTGCCGTTGTGCCGTCCAGCTGGTTCCGTCGGCGTGCAGCGCGCAGCACGCTGCCGTTTGGCAGTTGTGAAGCCCCGTGCAGCCCGTGTGAACGTTAACACTCGCGATTATTTTGCCCGCTCGGAATACACGCACCTTACATGACCCCATACGAGACACGGAGCATGCGCGCGCTCGCAGCGTGGAGGATGGAGTGGGCGTCGGCGCAAGCGTCGCCGTCGGCGGCTTGATGTTAGTAGATGGCCGTGGAGATGTTAGCGAGCAAGCGCCATAGCGGCCAAGCGCGCCTACATAAACTCAAGTGGACACACACTACCAAATACCGCGCTCAAACGTGTCCACGCACGTCGACGGTTTCCTAACGGCCAGCCCACTCCAATAGTGGCCCCACACCAAGCCAGGGGCTCGGTAGAGACCCCACAGGCGCCCATGCCGGCATGCGCGGCCGGCCCGTCGCCGCGCACTTGTCGACCTCGCCTCTAGCCTCGCTTGTAGCGCCTCCGACCTTGCCCTCGACCACCTTACCGACCACCGTGGACTCGTTGCAATACCAGCGTTGCGTCGCATACATCAGATGGCCCCGCTTGATACGGCGCTCGGCGGCGGCGAGGAAGGTACCGAGGTCGTCGGGCCGTGAGACGGCGCACAGACCATGCCGCGGGTGGCTGAGCGGGTGGTGGTGCACGAGCGCCGTATCGAGCGCCAAGGGCGGGCTCAGCCAGCGGTGCACTGTCGAGTTGGCACTGAGGCAGAGCTCATGCCACAAGGCGGCGAGGGCGGCCGCGCTATCCGTCTCCGGCCGGAAGTAGAGGACGCCAACCGACTTCTCCTTCTGGACCTCCACGTAATGGTGGGGGCGCACGTTCACAGCACGATGCACGTGCCGCCACGCGCCGTCTCGAGCGCCGTCTCGCGCGCCGTCTCGAGCGCCGTCTCGCGCGCCGTCCTGATCACCGCGGCTCGCGACGAGGAGAGCGTCGAGCTCAGCTGGGGTGAAGCGCGTCCTCGTGAGCAGCGCCCGTGACAGCGCGGTGGGAACGCCCGGGGCAGCGCCCGAGGCCGGGGTGCCCGGTACGGCGCCTTCGTCGAGGAGCGGCCTCCAAGGGCAGTGTGGTTTCGTCAGGCCCGCAGGGCGTGGCATGCGTGTCCACGAGGTGCCGATGCGCTGCTGCGGGCCCTGTGCAAAGGCCGGCCAAGGGCGAGCCTCGATCGACACATCAGCAAGCGCCGTGCCGTGCGCGTTCGGGAGCAGTAGCCCGATGCCAAACATGGGTAGGAAGGATGAGTGCTGCTCCGTGAAGGTGTGAACGCGGCTCGGGAGGACGCGAGAGAGCAGGTGCATCCAGAAGAGGGGGACGCCGCCAAGGTAGAAGGGGCGCATCGTCGGGTTGAGGGGCAGCTTGAGCGTCGTCGTGTCCTGGATGTCATGGAACAGGATGGATCGGCACCTGCATGATGCATGCATGTACGAATTAGCGCAATCAGCGGTGCAATTTAGCACAATCAGCGGTGCAATCCGGTACAATCAGAGGTGCAATCCAGTGCAATCAGCGGTGCAATCCGGTGCAATCAGAAGTGCAATCCAGCACAATCCGCGGTGCAATCAGGTACAATCAGAGGTGCAATCCAGTGCAATCAGCGGTGCAATCCGGTGCAATCAGAAGTGCAATCCAGCACAATCAGCGGTGCAATAGGTACAATCAGAGGTGCAATCCGGTGCAATAAACGGTGCATCGCTGCATCATCCAATCAGAGCACCTCGGCGCCAGGCTCTCATAGTCGGTGCGCACACCCATGTAGTCGTGGTCGGCATCGATGAAGCACAGGTCAAAGAGCCGGGCAACGTGGGCACGCTGCTGCGGCTGCTGCGGCTGCTGCGGCTGCAGATGCGGCTGCTGTTCCAGAAGCATGTCGAAGGCGTTGCGCGTCATGAAGCGCATGTTGAGTCGCTCGAGCAGATCCGCCGTGTACTTGGCCACGTGCTCCCTGGAGCTATCGACCGCGAGGCCATGGAAGGCTTTGGTCGTCATCCGTGAGAGATAGGCGCCGACTGTGCATGCGGTCCATGCGGTGTGCACGCCGAGCTCGACATAGCTCAGTACCTCGCCGTGCGCAGTGGCTTCGATGAGCGCAGAAGCGAGCTGTTTTGGATCTTGCCATAGCCCAGCACGGCGATTCGAGACCATGTGCACTGCCGCATCGCCATATAGACGCTCTCGACGGGTGTCAGGCACGAGGCCGATGGCGCCGATGGCGCTTGTGAGCCACGTGTGGTTCGAGAGCTTGTTGCACGAGGCTGCCAGGATGCCGCCGACACCCGCACACAAGCGATTGTCGGTGGTATCAGCTATCGACTCGCAGCTGAGGTGAACTGGGGCACTGCAACGCATTGATAAATAGGGGTTCTGGAGCAGCTCCACGAACCCCTTGCACTCCCACGGGTAGATTATTGCAGCGCGCCAGTATCCGATAAGGGGAAACACCACAAAAACGACTGTCAAGATGAGAAAATTGAAGTGCTAACCGGATAGAACTTCCTGTTTGGAAGATGCATGCGGCTCTGTTGGAGTTTGCGTGACACAAAGTGGATTCGCCTTGCTGCGTGTTGCCGAGTGGCAATTGAACGTGAATGTGAACAGTGTCGCGAGATGAGTCAGGTAATCCGATGATACCTGCTCTATGAGCTCGCTAGAGGTCCAGCAAGATCTCAGTGCGTGGAACCCCTTTCCTAATGAGGAAGAGATTCAGTGCACTTCCTT
>PJAB01000605.1:0-23205 GCA_002887195.1 Chrysochromulina parva | reverse complement strand
CCATCAGCATGCAATCAACGTACCTGGACAAGGATCGCGGCGAGTCGAGCGCGCTGTGGTGAGCACTTGCATGCAAGGCAGGCCATCAGCATGCAATCAACGTACCTGGACAAGGATCGCTGCCGCCGTGCCCTCAACGATGGACTCGAGGCCCCTCGCGATGCGCCACTCGTCAGGCACGCCCTTCTTGCCCGAGGCGACGAAGACCACGTCGTAGCCACCGCGGCGCGCGCTGTGGAACTCGTCCGGATCGCCCACGACGGCGCCGTAGGTGAGCTGGCCGAAACCCGCAGCGCAGTACCGTTCAAACTCGGCGGCAAGGATCCGTTCAATATCGCCGATGCGCGAGGTGGGCGCGAAGGCGTGATGGCTATGCGAGGAGGCCGTGCCGCACAGGTGTCGGTTGAGCAGGTCCTGCGTCTGCTGCGTGATCGCGAGGATGATGTTGCGGCTCCCGTGCAGTGCCTTGCTCGTCGCCTCGCTGTTGTCGCTGCTGTGATCATACTTGTTCGCCTCGTCAGCGCTCCGAACGGCGGCGCCTGCCTCGGCCGCGGGCAGACGGCGCTCGTAGACGTCAATCTGTGGCGCGTGGCTGTTCCGCGTAATCTTCACCGCATTGCCGGTCAGCGTGAGCGTCGCGTGCTTGCGTGCGAGCAGCACAGCCAGCCAGAGGCCGGCCGGCCCCGCGCCGACGATGGCGATGCGCGCGGCGCGACGCCCGCCGATGCGCTCGGCCTCGAGGGCCTCCCGCTGCAGCCTCAGCCGTTCGAGCGCGTCCCTCCTCAACGCCTTCGCATGCTCGTCGCCGCCGCTGCCGCTGCCGTCCGCCCGTGCTCTGAGGCGCGCGGCGACCAAAGCAGCTTGGGCAGCCATATCCCGCTCCCACGCGTTGGGCTCGCGCTCGTGCTGTTTAACACGCGCGGAGGCCTGCATGCGTTGCTTCTTAGTCTCCGGCTTGCCACCGCTCTCGCTGCCGTCAGCGCGTGCACGCGTGCGAGCAGCCGCAGCTGCTGCTGCTGCAACCAAATCTCGAGCGACTGCACCAGCCACCCGGCCGCGCCAGGTGGCGGCCTTCTTCATGGCTCGATAGGGTGAGTTCGGGGCGTCGTGCGATGCACTGCCCAGATGTGACGTGCCCGCGTCGATCAGAGCGTTTTCCGCCAAACGGTGATGCCGCGCCGCTCCGACTCCCGCATCCCGCATCCCGCGCCGCTCCGATATGCAGCTCCGATAACGCCCTAAAACCGTAACAGTGTGAATTCAGTGTGAATTGTAGGCCCCCTGAGGGGCACAAAACTCGCTACTCGGGGACTCCGAGTGTACGCATAACGTAAACCTACAGGACGATCGACGGAGGAAGATATATCAACAAGAACGGTTGGAAGAAGGCACAGCCCCTGCACGATGTCTTCGCCGTAGCTGGGCTCAACCGGTGGTAAACCGTTAAAACCAGTGGGTCAGTGCGACGCCCCGCACAGTGTAGCTAGCACAATTGTCGGCATACGTTGCGTTGCCGGCCGACATCCGGTCCCATGCCCATCGCGCGTCGTTGTCGATGGCGAGTGTGACCGAGGTGGGAAGACGAGCCCACACAGCCCATGGCGGCAGCTCGACCCAGTGCGTGCGGGTGCTTGTCGTGCCGTTGATCGACGGTTCCCCGACCATGACGAGCTGCTCGAGTGCTCCTGGAAGGGGCACGCGCACGTGGCGAGGCAGGACGGCGAAGAGCTCGAAGAGCGTCGCGCATGCGAAGAAGAAGTACGAGCGCCGGATGGTCTTGTAGAAGAGCTGGGCATAGTCGAGGTTGCCCACATCGAACTCCTCGAGGAGCAGCTTGCGACGGTGGACGTCAAAGCGGTCACCCAAATGATCCTCCATCTTGCCCACCACGAAGTCAGTGAGCGTCTTCGGGTCGATGGCGCCGTCAGTGCTCTTGACCTCACGATGCTCCCATGAGGCCGCGCCAGGGATGTCCCACGTGGCAGCCACGTCGGAGCTCCCTCTCTGAGAAGGCACACTCAGGTGGCCCATTCCAGCAGCCTCGGCTCCACCACACTGTACAGGCGCGCGCGGCTTCTGCGCCGCCTGCGGCCGCAGGGCCATCGTTGCCTTGCCGCCAGCGACTGCCGTGTGGCCAACGGCTGGAGGTGATGGCGGCGGCGAGGCGGAGGCGGAGGCGGAGGCGGAGGCGGCGGCGGCGGTTGACACCGGCTTTGGCCGGCTCCTCCAGTAGCCATCGGCTCGATTCTTGTCCTTGGTCGCCGTGGGGACGCCCCTGAAGACGGACGCAACCCGCCGTATCCGAGCGCGCGCGAGCCTGTCAGACCCAAGACCGCTCCGTTGCCTCTGGCAGGTTTTGGTGGCGGCGGCCCGACGCTGTTGGACGAGCTCCTGGGCAATGGTCGAGGTGCCATGGATGGTCGAGCGGCCAAGGAGAGCAACGTACATGTTCCTTTCGAGGATGCGCCGCGCGATCATGAAGGAGAAGGGCTTGATCACGAGCAGCAAGCCAAAGTGCAGCCAGACTGTAGGCAAGTCGCACGGCAGCAGCAGGATGCCCGTGCCTTGCAGCGAGAACCACTCGTCGCGCCAGACAAAGTACGAGACGACCGTGGGCACGGTGAGGATGGCGGTGATGTCCGCGAGGTCGCACTGGATTGCGAGGCGCGCGAGGAACTGCAGCTTGAGCAACGGGTCCTCGCTGTGCTTGCCTTGGCCAGCGCGCCACTGGCCCTCGAAGATCAGCCGATACATGCCGACCACGACCGCATGCATGGTGCCCGAGTTCTTGAGCACCACGTTGACCTGGAGCAGGAGCGTCACGGGCACCCACGACCAGCGCAGCTGCGCGTACGAGCGCAGCCCCAAGGTGGCATAGTAGCACGCGAAATCGAAGACGTGCAGCGGGAAGAGCAGGTGGGGCGCGTAGTTGAGCAGCGAGGCCAGAAAGAGCGCGCGCTGAGCCAACTGCTGCACGAGCACTTGCGAGATAAAGTAGGAGGCCGAGGCGCAGAGCGAAATCCAGAGTCGGTGCTCGGCACCGAAGAGCGCTTCGAAGGCGTCCCATAAATAGACCGCGTACGGCGCGAACCGGTAGGGCAGGCGTAGCAGCACGGCGCATATGAAGATGGCATGCGTGATCGAAAAGGAAAGGCCGAGCTTGTGCCGGCGCTCCTGCCCGCCGCTGTAGTCGAGTACCACGATCAAGATGCCCGGCAGCAGCAGCAGCAGCCAACTCCACGCGGCCACACTCGGCGGCGTCGCATCGAGGTGCACGATGACCGGCTCGATGAGCACATAGGCGGCCGAGGCGAGGAGGATCGGCTTGGAGACGAGCAGCAGACGCCGCTTGCGCTCCTCAAGCTCGCGCTCGCTCTTGCGTTGGATCGAGAGCCGTCGATAGCTCGCCTGCACCCTGCGCACAGCGGTCACGAGACGGGCGACATCGGCAACCGACGACGTCGGGGCGGCTGCCTCGGAGGCTGCCTCGGAGGCTGCCTCGGAGGCCTTCGGTGTGTCCGGCGCCTCTCCCGGCGCCGCGGTGGCGGCAGCGTGACGCTCCTCAGACACCTCGTTTGAAGCGGCCGGGCCGGGCGTCGACACCGAGACTGAAGCGGCCTGGCCGGGCGTCGACACCGAGAAAAAGTCGGCGACGCTCATGAAACGGCCGAAAGAGTTGAGTGGGCTCTCCGACGATGGGTCTGGAGGGCTGTTCGCAGGGCTGGGTGGAGCCGGCGGCCTAGGAAGCCTTGCTGCCGCTGGGATCGACTTGGTGTGATGCCGACGCATGTAGCAGGCCAGCGTGCGTGCGCTAAACTTGGGAGGTGGTTGGGTGGCGCCGTGTTGATCATCGAGGATCTGCGGCCGCCTCGGAGCAGTCGCGGTGCGGACGGCGGCGGGGACAGCGGCGGGGACGGCGGTGGCAGGAGGAGGAGGAGGAGGAGGAGGCAAGTTGCGCGCGCGAGCGGGCGCTGGCTCCGAGGGTGTGCTCGAGTGGATCGAGTTGCGGGTCGAGGTGCGCAGCAATTGCCTCTCTGAGACCTTGTTGAGCCAGTTTCGCGCCGCCTGGATGCGCCAGTAGTAGACCACGCTTGGAAAGGCGATGAAGAGGAGGAGATAGAGCACCGCCTGCGGCAAGATCGCAGCGAGCGTGAGCGACTCGATGGAGGAGTCATCGAGCCAAAGCACGAGTGCCTCCGTGCCTACGGAGAGCACCGGCACGAAGAGTAGCCCATGGCGCAGCCACCGGCGCTGCGTGTTGCTCAGCCCTTCCATCGAGCAGACGCAGAAGACTTGCCACACGAGGTACGTGAAAAGTCCGCTCCACACGAACGAGGCAACCAGCCGGAAGCCCGAGAAGCGGACGCTCCCGATCTGCGCGAACCGGCGCACCTCGTCTGGGTCGTCGTCGTGGAATGTGTGCGCCTGCGCGAGGAAGAGCAGACCCAAGGTGACGAGTGCTGAGAGGAGCGTGGGCACCAAGCGCAACTGCCATTGCTTGCGCTTGCGATTCTGCTTCTGCTTCTGACGATCCTCGAGGGAGAGATTGTGATCTGCCTCGGTACGCGTCATCTTGAGCACGTCGTGACGCATCTTGCCCTCCTCCTCCCGCCGACGGCGCAGCGCCTCGCGTGCGTACGCGAGCGTGTCGGCTGCGTTGGCCGCTCCCTGCCGGATGGCGCGGTCGAGTGCCTGGCCCATCTCGCCAGCGAGCTTCACCTGATGCGCGGACGGCTCATCGTGCTCAGGCCGAGGCGCACGCTTGGGCGCCCTTCTCACCCCCGGCAGCTTGAGCTGGTAAAAATAATACGAGCCGTCCTTGTGCGCGTACACGAAGGCACCCTGCTCGTGGGCCTCCGAGAGCGCCGTCTGACCGGGACACTCGCTCTTGAAGACCCAGCCGAACTTGACGAACCCCGCGTGCGCGAGCGTGTCGAGCGTCACCGGCTGCAGCCGCTCCGCCACGCGCAGTGCTTCACCCGCGAGACGGTTGGCTGTATACGGGCCCATGAGCGAAAGTGTACCTGATGAGGGAGCTCATCAAGGGCAATCAGAGCGTGCCTGATGAGGGAGCTCATCAAGGGCAATCAGAGAGAGAGAGCGTACCTGCGGATCTCGCCTTGAGCTGCCCGAGCGCGTTCGCGCGCAGGAGCGTGCCAGCCTTATCGAAGTAGACGTAGCCGCCCGTCAGGAGCAGGTCGAGCCACGGCGGCGTGTTCACCAGGCACTCCGAACCAAGCCGGGAGCCGACGATCTCGAGCAATCTCCGCTGCCTGTTGTGAAGGAGGCGGCACGGGTACACGAAGGCGAAGAACGCCGCCTTTTTGGGGATGCCCATCGAGAGTGCGGCTCCTCGCTCGACGAAAGTATCGAGGCTCACGGCATTGACCGGCGACATGTGCCCAACCAGCCGCACTGCCTGCCCTTCCCAAACTGCCTCTGTCAGACAGTCGACGGCATCGCGCGGCCCTTCGATGACGAACTCGACGAGCCTCGGATGCTTATGCGACGAGAGCTCAGAAAGATAATGGGAGTCGCCCACGCTCTTGCCCTCAGGCAGCATGACCGTGCACGCGAACCCCTCGACGACATGGATGCCAAAGTCGAGCGTGTCTTTATTTGGTAACGCCACGGTACGTTTGGCCGCAGGCTCTGCGGAGGCGCGCGCTCTTCCCGTGCTGTCGTGAATGTGAATGGAGGGTTTGGCTGCAGGCTCTGCAGAGACGGATGGTCTGGTCGGACGCGGCTGCGTTGCATAAGGCCGTTTGACTGCAGCATCAAGAGCAGCCTGCCGAGACGCGATCTTGGCCGCCATCGCCGCGGCCTTCTCGGCAGCGAGACGCTCCTTCTCGCGCCTCTCGGCCTCCAGGCGTGCCGCTTCTGCCGACGCCGCCTCGGCCTTGATTCGCTCGGCCTCTAGGCGTGCCGCTTCTTGACGCGATTCCGCAGCTTTGCTCTTCTTCAGGCCCTCATAGCGCCCCGCATGCATGCCGGGCGGTGGTTTCTTCGCGGTCGGTGCACCGCAGGAGGCACGAGGTGCTGAGCCAGCGCGAGGATCATAGCCGCCGGCAGCACGAGGTGCTACGCCGCCGCCAGCATGAGATTCCATATGGACGTCTCCAACTTCTACTTTTCGAACTTTGTTCTGTGAATAGAAGTTGAATAGATCGGATTTTCGTCACATGTCGCGGTACGTATTCACAGTGTGGTACATGTACGGCTGCGCCATCCACCCAGGGAACTCACGCCGTCGAAGAAGAGCCCCACGAAAAGGCAACATACGCGACGATGCTTGCCGCAAAGATTACGCAGCCAGCAACAAACTCTTCGGGCATCGTGAAGCCAACGATGCCAACCTTCCCGCGTGTGTTCCCCATGAACGTTATACGCTGGTTGACGTTTGAGAAGCTTGGATATTTGCCGCGCTCGGACGAGGCTGCGAGCCGCGGGTTGCTCGAGGAGCAGGTGGCCTCCTCCACGTGTATCTTCGTCTCCCACTCGTGGTGGGACCGCACCGGTGCACAGGCGGCTCCAGATTTCACCTCCGGCGGCCAGAAGCACCTCAAGTTTGAAGTCGTGTGTCGTGGCGTGCGAGCTCTCATTACAGACCAGGGAGTCGATCCGGAGAAGCTCACCATTTGGCTCGATTGGTTCAGCATCGACCAGCTCGACGAGGTGCGCAAGGCGGCGGGGGTCAAGTCAATGATCTCTTACGTGACTCACAGCGCATTCATGCTGATCCCTGTGCCGACGGCGCAAGTGGTGAATCACGACTTCAAAGAGGGCGACGACCCCGAGGAGCACGGCGCCTACTACCCCGAGGACGTGGCCGTGTACGGCTCGCGCGGCTGGTGCCGCCTAGAGTACTTCGTCTTCGGTCTCTTCTCCGAAATCTCGATCGGCGAGACGTCAATGGTGGTCGACGGGGATCTTCCGCCGCTGAAGCTCTACGCCGTTGGTGCCAACGGCGAGCTGAAGCACTTCAAGGTGGTCGAGTTCCTGGGGGGCGACCGCGGCGACTTCCCCTCGCAAGGCGAATTCAGCTTCGACTCCGACAGAGCTGCCATCAAACAGCTCGAGGAGCGCATGATGAGTTCCTTCGGCTTCGCGGTCGTGCGCAACGCGGTGGCTGTCGCAGCGGCGGCCGCCGAGGGTGCATCGTGCACCATTGACATCGGAGCCAAGATGCTACACGATGAGCATCTTCAGGCTCTGGCGGCCGCAGCAGCCGTTGGCTCGCTGGCCACGGTCACCTCGCTGAGCTTGAACGCCAATCCGCACATGAAGGCGCTGCCAGAGCTCACGAACATGCCCAAGCTGCGCCAGCTGTCGCTCATCAACTGCTCGTCCCTCACCACAATCGGCAGCCTCGCCGCGCTCCCCAGCCTACAAGTTGTGAAGCTCGAGGGCTGCACTAGCCTTGCTGCTCTTCCGAAGCTGCCGCATGCGAACGCGAAGTGGGACGACGATTCGGACTCTGCCCCTTTCAGCTTCTTGGCCCCGCAACACTTGCGGACTCGTGTGGAGTCTGGCGGTTAGACTACATGTATTGGGTGCTCCGAGCTTTCCCCCTGTCCCGTGCGCGCCTGGTGTCGGCCGACGGGGCCGAAACGGGGGGTGCGGGTCGCGGCCGAGAGTCGATGAGAGTTGAGACCGGACCTTCCGGACGAACCCGGCGTTAGCGCTCGGCGGGGAGCACGGAGGAGAGCCGTAAGGCGAGCGTCGGTCACGCACACTCGGGAGATGACTGTGAGCGGGGGCTGGTTCTCCTCCTGCTGCTGTCGTTTCATCGAACACAGACGTAAGCCGCAGTCGAGACTAGAAGAAAAACGCAGACGAGAATCACATGCACAGAATGACCTTGAATTTTACTGTATGGCAGGGGGGTCTCAGCAGATCCGAATTACATTACCATGGGCCAGTGGGACCTTTGACGCGCGGGTCCTCGAAGATACGTGCAAAGTCTGCGTCGCCCAGCTCCTTGCGGAGCTTGAACATGAGAGCCAGGTCATCCATCTCGCTGCCCTCGAGCATGCTCGAGCCATCATCGTCGATGTTGAAGAGACGGCGCAGATCATCCTCGATCAAGTCCTCGCCAGGAGGGAGCACGCCGTCGGGCGAAATGCGATCCTCAGCGCGCCCATCGAGCGTCGCGAAGAAAGTGCCGCCGTCCGTGCTCATCGCCGCGCCATCGCCCAGTGTATCTGAACTCATCGCGAGGTGCGCCCGCTGTGGTGTCTGCGTGTGTAGGCGCGGCGGCGACGACGAGTGGAAGGCGACTGCCGGCGCATGGAAAGCCATTATTGCGCTCAGAATAGTATAGAGCATGTCGGGTCGCAGCCCTACGTTACGGTGCGCCCTTTCGCCCGCCCTCGAGCAAGACGCCTTCCTCTCTTACCTCTCTCTCACAAAATCACGAGCCTCAATCCAAGTTTCGTCACAAAAGTGGAAGAAATTCATCGCAACACATGTCGAAAGGGCTGTTTTCGGGTTGTGGAACGAAATCGAAGTTTCGTCTGAATGTTTGACGGCTAGAAAGGTTGCGGAACAAATGCACCAAACATGGCAGGCTGTCCACCGTCTACGGAGCTGGCACTCCTCAATATGGCGGACCTCGCAGGCGTAGAGACGCCGTTTGGTTCGGCGTTCACACCCTTGCAGAGGCCGCGCATGCCGTTGGAGCCGCAGCCGCTCGGACTGAGGACGCACCGTAAGTCCTCTGCAACGCCTAAGCGAGATGGCAGCACCGTTGAACGCGAGTCGACGCCGCAGCCGCGCCAGCCGTCATCCCTCACCGGCCAGGCCTGCGTCACCGCGTTGCTCGACTCGACCAACGAAGCGGAGGACGCCTCGGACTGCCTCGGGCTGCTGGCTCCGGTGCGCCAGACGCACAACACGCTGCTTGAGCAGCAGCACTGGTGGAAGGATCACGACGTGCGCATCGATGTGCCTCTTCCACAAACGTCGCGGAGGCCGAACGTGGGCGTGCAACTGATCAACCCGAGCGTACTCTGCCGGCGCGGACGATTGCTGCTCGCTGCACGAGCCATGTGGCCCATCGCCGTGCAGCCGCCATGCACGGACGTGTGGCGGTCGCACATGATCCTCACGTCGATTGCCTACGACGCCGCCACGCGGACGCTCGGCCCGGCGCTGTACACGGAGCGCAACGCGAGCACGCCCGCAGCTGCTACTGCCGCCGCCATGCGTGCCGGAGCTGTCAACCTGCGTGCCGGAGCCCTGCAGGCTTGCGTCGCCGATCTGACCGCAGTGACGTCACTGCCTGCGCACACTTTCGGGGATGAGAGCTGGGGTGGCGGCAGCACGGCGTACGCTGAGCGGTGCGCACGGCAGGGGCTCACCCCCTCGGTCGGTCTCGGCAGTGAAGACCCGCGTCTCTTTTACAACCCGAGCGCCTCCGAAGCCCTCGCCGCGGGCCTGCACGTCAGCTTCAACGTGGCCAAGCCGTTGAAGCCGCAGGACGTGGCCAGATGGAATGGAAGCACATCGGGGCCGTCGGAGGTTCCCGACTGCGCCACGCTGCGCAACCGGCGCGCGATGGCACTCCAGGCCCTCGAGCCGCAGCTCGGGCTACCGACGACACTCAGCTGGCTGCCGGCCGCGAGCGCAAGCGATCGGAATTGGGTCCTGTTTGCCCATGGCGGGCACGTGCAGGTGGTCTTCTCCATCGAGCCACACGTCGTTCTCCGGTTGGGCGTAACCGGCCGGTGCGAGGAGCGGCATCGCACTTCGAACGCCATCTTCTCGCGACGGCTGCCCGAAAGGGCCATCCATGGCGGCGCCAACCCTCTCCTGGTCAGCTCCACAACAGGCCATCCCTTGTACTTCGCGTCCGTGCTACATACCAAGGACAGCGCTCTCCAGTATGAGAACTATGCGTACACCTTTGGCGCGGAACCTCCGTTCCGCATCCTCTCGCTTGGCCGCCGGCCGCTTGCACTGCGCGGCAAGCGAGTGCGCTTCGCGTCGAGCCTCAGCTACTTGGGCGTCCTACGCGGTGGCGAGGCGATGGTCGGCATCTCGTACGGCTCCGACGATCGTGAGGCGCGTCTTTCGGTGATGCCCTTGAAGCTGATGCTGCGCGACATGGTGGATGTCGCGTCGCTGTCCGTCGACGTGGGCGCGGGCGGGAGCTCGGATGTCGAGTCGAGCACGAGCGCCGACTTGCCTAATAAGGACATTGGTGGACGGCTTCACTTGCCCCACGAGGCCGTTGAGGGCGGGCTGACGCCGCCATGGGCTTCCAACGGAGGCGCCGCCCCATTGACATTCACGCCCAGTGGGCTGATCAGTGACGGGCCTGGCCATTGCTACCTCATGCCCGGCGTGCGGTTCGACGCGCCATCGATTAAGGCGATCCCTTCGCCGACACCTGCCGCATGCTGCGCCCTGTGCACTGGCACCGAGTACTGCGCCGGCTTCACGTGGGCGCCGAACGGGCAGTGCTGGCTCAAGCAATGGATGGGGACGGCCATCCACCGCCCAGGTTACGTCTCTGGCCACTTTGGGCGGGAAGCCTCTTGTGGGTGCGACGCGAGTGTGAACGCTCGGCTAGGTGTGAACGCTCGGCTAGGGCGCAACTCGACGGTCCTCGCCAGCGTGGGCGCGCGCACAGCGGCCGGTTGCTGTGCCGCATGCATGCTGCACCAGAATTGCGGCGCGTGGACCTGGGCGCCCGTGACGGCGCCCCATCTCGCCGCCGCCGCCGTCGCCGCCGTCGACCCGGTTGCCGGGGCGTCCAGCGCCAGCGGCGGCGCCGAAGGCGCAGGCGGCGGCGTCCCTCTCATGCGTTTGTCCACCACCCAGGGTGCAGTCACGGAGGTCAACGGCGCTCATAACGGCGCCGGCGCCGGCGCCGGCGGTGGTGGCGGCGTGTGCGAGCTGCACCAGCCCCTTTCGAGCGAGCAGCTCTCGCCACACGCCCGCTCGTCCATGTTCGTGCCTGCGATGGGCCACGTGGCGGCGCTCGTTGCGCTCAAGCGCTCTGTCCTCTTCGTCCACCACCACCCGCCTCAGCAGAGGCTAGGCTCTGACCGCCGTCTACTGGCACTGCTCACACAGGTACATCGCCTCGGCTGGCGCGTGAGCTACGCGGGTGCGGAGAATTACGACCCAGGGCCGGTGCGTGGCCGCCGGGTCCTCGAGCAGATGGGCATACAGGTGCTCACGCCCATCAAGGGCGGCGAGAGCCTGGTGAGCTTTGCAAAGGCACAGGACGCGAGCGTGGTGGTGCTCAGCCTCTGGTTTTGGGGCGAGCAAGAGACGCTCCCAGCACGCTACCTGCGGCTGCTGCGCACGAGGCTTCCGCATGCCAAGCTCGTGATCATCTCGGATGACGTACATCATCAGCGGCTCAAACTCGCAGCGGAGGATGAGGGTCGGCCGCCAGGCAAAGATGTGAGCCAGACGCGTGAGGAGGAGCTGCGATGGTACTTCCATGCCGACCACGTGCTCACCATCTCGCACGCGGACAAGGCCACCATCCTCGCGTCGCTCACGCGCGTGCGCGCGATGAAGGGGGAGCATTTCTCGACGCTGCGTCACGTGTACGCGGACGGGCCGCTCTTCCCGCTCGACCAGCGTGCCCCCTTCGCGGACCGGCACGGGCTCCTCTTTGTGGGTAACCTGAACAACCCGACGAACCTCTTCGGGCTGCGCTGGTTCATACTCTCGGTCTGGCCCATAGTGCGTGCCCTCGATCCCACGGCCACGCTGCGCGTCCTCGGGGATCTTGAGGGGGGGGCAACGGTGAGCAGCGGGCTGCCGCAGCTGCTCAAGACGGCGCCGGGCGTCGAGGCGATGGGATTCGTGACGGACGAGCAGCTGGGGGGTCTGCTCCAGCAGGCGCGCGTCTTCATCGTGCCCATTCGATGGGCGACCGGCATCCTGACCAAGCAGACCCTCGCGCACGTACACGGCCTGCCCACCGTCATCACGCCCACAGCTGCTCGGCACGTCGCGCCCGCATCGCTCGACGCGCGTGGCCGCGGCGATGCGTGGAGCCATGCGCTCGGCCGTTACGAGCTCGTACGCGTCGCGCTCGTCGCCACCGATCCGGCCGACTTTGCGGCCGGCGTGTTGCAGCTCCATCGCAACGAAACCCTCTGGACTG
Source organism: Chrysochromulina parva (assembly GCA_002887195.1). Lineage (NCBI taxonomy): Eukaryota > Haptophyta > Prymnesiales > Chrysochromulinaceae > Chrysochromulina > Chrysochromulina parva. Next base: position 11,072 of record PJAB01000605.1, on the reverse strand, counting down.
AGGTCAGCATGAACGCGGCGCGCTTCGCCCGCTCGGGCGGCGGCGGCAAGGGCGTGTGCCCCTCGGGCGTGGGCGACGACTGGCTCGGCTTCTGGTCCAAGCTGCAGACCAGTGTATGCGGCGGTCGATTCTAGATAGTCTAGCGTAGTCTAGCGTAGTATAGCGTCGGTTTATGAGTACAGGCAGCTGGTCCTGTTCAGTGTTGCCTGATTGGTGATTCCTCCGCGTGTCAAAGTGACAGTGTCCCAGCTCCACGAGCCATCCGTTCACCTGTGGGACGCCAGTAATTTTGCGATTTTCGTGACACATTCTAGATACCGCGTGACGGCGATGACCGCGGTGCACGCGCGGCGGTGCCGAATACGGCTTCACACTACACCGTGTTTGTTCAGTGTTGGCGCCGCTGTTCAAAGCAGGCCCAGCTCACGCAGCAGCGCCTTGTTGCGCTCAATGTTGCGCTTGCGCTCGAGCTCAAAGTCGCACAGCTCTTCCTCGGGCTCCTTCTCCTTCTCGTCCTGGCGTCTGCGGTCGATGGGGAAGGGCTCGCCGCGCACGTACCGATTGGCCGCGCAGTAGAGCGTGCCTGCGCCCTTGCCCGCGGCGTCTCCGGGGAAGGCACACACGAGCCCAGCCGCCACGAGATCGCCGAGGATCGCGTCGATGGCTTCGTCGACGGCGCGCCGCCGGATCTCCCATTGGCCTTCCATGCTCATCTGGCCCAGCCAAGGACGGCCCGCCTCGCGCGCCTCGCGCTCAAGTAAGCTCTCAAGCGCCTCGCGGTCCTGCACGGCCGCGGTGCGCCCGTGCGCGGGCGTGAGACGGATCCACTTGGGCGCCACCTTGCGCCGCGGGCCGCCCTCACCGCTGTGCTGCGCCCAGCCGGCAACCGGCTTGAACTCAGAGACCTCCTTGTCGGCCAACGGCAGGGCCGCCTTGATCTGGTTGAGTGACATCGCTGTCTCGACTCTCGGGCCCTCCGCCCTCCAGTCGCGTGCGGGCACCGTCTCTGGGTCCATGGCTGCGCTCTGTTCGGCGCTGTCATGCAGCGTGGGGCCTGCGTTCTCCGCGCTCGCGTCGCTGCCGCTCTCGTCGTCGTCCGCGTACCTCTCCAGAACCGCCTGCTCCGGCCGCTTACCCAGCCGCTCTCCCGCCGCCGCCGTCGCGTCGGCCGACGCCTCGTCCACCTCCATCGCCGTAAGGAGCACGTCGTCCACCTCTGCCTCCTGAGACGGGTTGGCGATCTGCGCCTCGGCCTCCTCAACGCCCTGCTTGAAGCCGCGCACCGACGCAGGCTTCTTCTTCTGTGCCTCCTCGGCCTCCTTGAGGCACTTCTCCTTCCCTTCGGCCCACGGCATCGTGAGCTTGCAGTACCCGAACTGCTTCGTGCCGAAGTAGCGCACAAAGGTCCAGCCTCCCTCGCGCTTGTGGCGGTCGGGGCCTTTCGCCTCGAGCGCGACGATCGCCGGCCAGTACACGTAGCCCGCCTGCTTGGCCCAGAGGATGGTGCCAAGCGGGCCAGCCGGCGGATCCTCCATGCCGGCGTCCTCCTTGTCCGCCTTCGCCGCCGGACCGGACGCTGCCGCTGCACCCGCCCCCACCCCGCTGCTGCCGCCTTGCCCCCCCTGCTGCTGAGCACGAAGCTTCGCATGCATGGCCTGAGCACTGCTATAGGCTGGGGGCTGCGCGGCGGGCGGCGCGGCAACCTCTGCGCCGTCTGCGCCGAAGGCGACCTTGACCTCTTCCCCAGCCGCGGCCCATTTCCTCGGCGACGCCGCCTCAACCGCTGGCGCCGCTTCGCACTTGGTGACCTCCGCCTTGTCCTCCTCCCCCGCCTCCTCCTGCTGCGCATGTGACGCACCGTCGATCGTCGACGCGCAGTTCACCTCTTTGACGTCTTCAGCATCGGCGTCGTCCCGAGCGGCCTCTACGCTCCCCGCCGCCACCGCCGCCACCGCCGCCGCCGCCGCCGCTGTCGAGGGCTTTGCGGGCAGCAGCCGATCGGCCAGCTCGCTCAGTTGACTGACGGGCGCGGCTAACCGAGCCGCGGCGAGTCGGAGCTTCGGGTCCTTGTACCGCCAGCCATGCTGTTGGAGGTCAATGTACTCCTGCACACCATCTAAATTGTACTCGATCAGGTACGTGCCGTCCGCCTCGACAAAGTCGAGCACCTCGCACGCGTACCAACAGCGGTCGTGCGGCCAGTACACTTCGAGCGACTTGGCGAGGAGTGCCGCCTCGCCCGCCTTGGCGCGTCGCCGCGCCGCGCGCCTCGCCGCGTACGCTGCCGTGCCGCGCGAGCCCACGGGCACGCACCCGTGGCAGCGGAGCGTCACGCGCACCGGCGGCAGCTCGCCGTCCTCGTCACCCTCGTCGTCCTCAGACTGAGCGCCTTCCTCGTCCTCCCGGGCGCCCTCCTCGTCATCGTCGTCGTTAGGCCGACGCGCGCAGAAGAGAGAACCCTCCGGAGGCGGCGGCTCGTCGGTTACGACGCCCGCGCCGTCCAGCTCGTGCTGGAGCGCCGCCGCCTCCGCCTCGCTTGCAAGCCTCCACAGCTGCGGCTCCCCGGGCCCCTCGAGGCATTCGATCGCTCGCAGCCCGAAGCCATACACGAGGACGTGGCTACCCGGCGCCCCGTCCACGTCACCCACGGCGCTCTTGGTCGCATTGTACGCTGTCACCCGCGCAGGTAGGAAGGCCCCGTTGCCCCCCCACCAGATGCACACGGTGCGCCCGACGAGCGCCGCGCCCTGCAGTGAGGGCAACCGGCTCGACGTTACGCCCTTCCACACATGCTCGCGCACGCCCGTCGCAGCGCTCGTGCCCGCATGCATGTCGTCTGCCCAAGGCGTGAGCGTCCACGGTGCCCCCTCGTCGGGCTCCACCTGCAGCGTGTTGAGCACGAGTCGTCGCAAATGGTACGCGACGCTGCCGTCGTTGACCAGATGACGCTCATCGTCAGCGGCAGCGAGCCGTCGGCGTAGCTTGCCCTGCCGTAGCAGCGAGGTGAGCGCGCCGCGCACCGGCCCGAGGGGCACGTGCTCGGAGCCGCGAACGCGTTTCGCGCGCTTGTGCACAAGCTCAGCGAGCGTCAAGTAGTCGAGCCCCGCCCATGCGGCCTCGGGCAACCCCTTGCGCGCCTTCACCTCATCGTCGAGCGCACTCAGCACTATGTCCGTCAGGCGAGGCGCGATGGAGGAGGCGTCGACCTCGGCGTAATTGACCGTGGCGCGCGCGCGCCGTTCACGGCCGCCATCGAGGTTCCTCAGGTTGCCGGGCCCGTCAAGCTTTCGCTTCTTGCCCGCCGAGTCGTCGAGCACCCAAGGGTCCTCCTCGCCTGCGAACCTTCGACGCAGCGACACGAGCGAATAGATCTTTTTGCCGTCGCGCGGGTCGACGGCCGTCAGGTCGCCGCGGGCGGCCGAGCCTGCGGTGCGCAGCGTGTAGATAAGGCGCCAGCCATGCAGGTACTCGTCCGTGCTCCTGGGCCTCTTGCGAATCTCCTCCACCTTCTGCAGTATCTCCTCCTGCTGCTCTTCCGTCAGGTCGAACGAGCTGCCGCCCTTGCCAGAGGCCGCCGCCGCTGCCGACGATGATGCGGCGGGCTCGCCTGTGCTTGCGGCAGACGGCGGTGGCGGCACATCCGGGTCGGGGATGAGGCCCAGACGGCGCTTGACTGCGAGCATCTGTGGTGTTGACCACGGGGGAGGAGAGCGGGTGGTGAGCTCCTCGCGGCGAGGGTTCTCGCAGGGCGCGGCTGCATCGTGTGCGCGCGAGCTGGGCGGCGCACGCACAGAGAAGCATTTGGCCCCAGTCGCGTCCTCGATGCACGTCATGTCGAAGGCGGTGTGTTGGCCGGGGCGCGACTTCCAGGCGCACGACCAGCCGTGCAGCTCGAAGCGCTGGTTGGAGCGCGCCTTGCGCATCTCTTCGAGCTTGGCGATGAGTTCCTCCTTGTCGGCGTCACTGAGTGCCGTGGGTGGTGGGGCTTGCGCGGCGGCCTCCGGATCGGCAGCAGCGCTGCTGCCAGCACCTGCGGCGGCAGCGGCGCTGGCAGCCGCTGCTCCTTCGTCCTGATCGAACACAATGCGCTCCTCTTCCTCATCAGCCGACACCGTGCCATCCATGCGTGATGCGCCACGCTCTCCGTGGCCGTCTTCGGCGTCCGACTCGTCATCACTGCTCCTGGAGTCCATCGCGCCGCACAGACTCGGCAGGGGCGACGCCGCAATTGACGCCGCTCTCGCGCCTTACGCGCATTCACTGTGAATTATAAACAGAGGCTGTGAACTATCCGCATCATATATTTTAGTATATCACATGATCTGCAGACAATCCAGCGAGAACGTTAATACGAAGCGAGAGACTATTTTGGTTCTCATGATCTTTTCGGCGCGGCTGTCGCGGCGCTTTCGTCTACGAGCTTCTCGAGATAGCGTCGCACCGTGCAGATGCGCGTCTCGTTCGGTTGCCCATCGGCGGTGAGACGAGCTACAGCCCCGGATGCTTCGACAATGATGACCAGATTGAGCGCGTATACTTTCCTCCGATGCCGTCGTTCGAGAGCTTGAGGCAGCTTAGCGTGGCGGTTTGTCCCGTGAGCGCTCCAGCCGCGGGTAGAGGCAGAGGTGCTTGCACCGTGGGCGGCGGCGGTGCTGGTGCGGTGCGCGGCGGCGACGGAGCTGATGCGGGCGGCGACAGAGCTGATGCAGACGGCGGGGGCGGCGGTGCTTGCCTTGGGGGCGGCGGGGGCGGCGGTGCTTGCCTTGGGGGCGGCAGCGGCGTACCCGGCATTCGCGTGAGCTTGCGCATCGGAGGCGACTTGGGGGCGGGCGGGGGCGGGGCGGGCGGGGGCGCGGCTTCCTCCCGCGAGGCACTTCCCACGCCTTCCAACGCCTTCCAACGGCTTCCAACGGCTTCTAACGCCTTCCAACGGCTTCCAACGGCTTCCTCCCGCGAGGCACTTCCCACGCCCGCCCGCTCGTGCAGCAAGGCCATGTATGCGGATGAGTGATCGATCTCATCCCCGTAGAGGCCGCTGCGACCATCGTCTGCCCTCCAGGCCTGCACCATACCTCGAACGCCGCGGCGATCCACCGCATCGTACACGCTGACGCCGAGCTGGAGTAGCTCATCAAGGATCCGATCAGATTGGCGGAGATCGTGCTGCCGCCGAGCTTGCTCGCGCGCCTTGAGGCGATCGATGATCAGTTCGAGGGCGACCCGAGACGAGCGCGCTGACACGCCGGCGGCTGCGTCGCGTCTCTCGCCGGCCCTCGGGATTCGGAGAGAATCTCGCCGGCCCTCGGAGAGAATCTCGCCGGCCCTCGGGATTCGGAGAGAATCTCGTCGGACCTCGGAGAGAATCTCGCCGGCCCTCGGGATTCGGAGAGAATCTCGTCGGACCTCGGAGAGAATCTCGCCGACCCTCGGGATTCGGAGAGGGCGCTCTTCGATGGCTCTATGTCGGCGCTCCCGCGCCTCGACGGCGCCAGCGCACTCATCGGCGGCGGGCGGCAGGCTTGGGCTCGGATCGGGCTGTGATTCTGGCGGCACCTCCGTGATGCCACAGCTCATGTCATAGCTCGACCTCGGGTCGATTGTACGCGCAAGGGCGGTGGTTGCAACGGCAGAGGCGGCAGAGGATGAGGACGAGGACGAGGACGAGGCGGAGGAGAAGGACGAGGGGAACGAGGACAGGGAGATGCCACCATCATCGGCCGCGCTCGCCTGCATCGGCCGCCTCCTCTTCGCGGCATCGTTCTTGTCCTCATCGTCGCTCACCCATCGCTGCCGGCGCTTCGGCGGTGGCGGCGCCTCGCAGCATGATGATAAACGTCGTCGCTCCTCCTCAAGCGCTCGTGCGAGGGCGGCGGCGGCAGCTTGCGAGCCCGCTTGCAATCGCAGCGTCGGCGTGAACTTCGGCGGTCGGTGCGCGCACCCGTGCTGCGCCAAGCCGGACTGACGTGCCCCGTCCGCCACGACGTGGATTTCGGCCACGTGGCATTTGGCGCCGTCGGCCACGCCACACGCTTCCACACGCGGCGGGAGTAGTAAGGTCGTATTGACAGCCTCGAGATTGGGATCGACATACTCTTCAAACTCGACCTGACCCTGCAGGCGCTCCGGCGCGCCCGCCGCCGCCTCAGCACTTGCGGAGCGCCTCGGTGGTAAATTATCATGTTCAAGGTAGTCGTCGTCGGCCGCGTGCGCGGACGCCGTGGCGACCTCGGACGTCGGCGTGGTGGACGGGTCAAGCGCTGCGGGCGCTTGTCCAATTGACGATGCCATGGTGTGCACGAGGGCAGCGGACTCGTGGAAGCCGTGCCGCTGAAAGGCCACCAGCAGCATCCGATGCATCGGCCAGATGTCCTGGCGCACGAGAACCGGCATTCTGTGAACACGCCGCAGCAGGGCATGCGCCTCATCGAGCTGGCCCTCGCGTGTAAGCTCACCCATCACCGCCGTATACAGTGATGGATCGCTCGGCGGCCCAAGACGGCTCTCGCACTCGTTCAGCAGGCGCAGTGCACGCTGCCAGTTGCCATTCTGGTAACACGCGATCTCGGCCTCGGCTTCCATCCAGGACATGACGGGGTTGGGGGGCACCTGAGCGACCTCGTGCGGACGTCGCCAAACATGCCAAAACAGGCACATACGACGACTACCGTATGTTCCGTGTGTCTCGTGTGTGTCCCGGCCCCCCCCGGTGTCTATTTACGGTACGGTCTGACCTGCGTCTCTGCCATGAGCAAGCGAGGTCTCATTAATTAACGTATACATCGAGTCCTCGAGACTAGAGACTCCAAACCAAGGTGCCCTACAGTATCCTACCGTGTCCTCTTGCTTTTCTTGGTTCTTCGGATAGTCGCATGGCCGCGCATGCACCTAAGCTGAAAGCTCCCCTGCTCCTCCCCAGTCGGCAAAACGCTCCCACATGGCACGCGTGCCGCGCGGTCTGTGTGTGCTGCCTGGGGTGTTGCTCCTCGCTACACTTCCGCATCGCGCAACCTCGCCACAGCCTGCTCCAGCAGCGCCTCCACGAGCCCCTCGTCGTCATCCTTGTCCTCTTCACCATGCGCCGCATCCTCTTCGTCCTCTGGCACCTCAACAAACTCGCCGTCCTCCTCGTACAGCGTCGGCCCCTCGTACGCCTTCCTCCTCATCATCGCGCAGAAGCGTACATAGTCCGTCTTGGCGATGAGCCTCCTGAGTACCTCGTCCGCCGTCGGATCGCCTTCGGCGCGGACTGCGTGCTCCAGCAGTGCATCCTCAGAGCACCCAAGGACTGACAGTTCCTGCACCAGAGTGTCCTCAACGATGTCGCAGTACGCAGCGTGGCAGTGGGTCCACTCGACTAGGTGCTCGCCATCTTCGGTGAAGCTGCCGAATGCGCTGCAGTGCTCGTCCACGAATTGGGTGCACGAGCTCTCGAGGCGTTTGAGGACGCTGGTCAGGGAGTTGGTGAGCAGACGTGCGGATGCCGCCTGGAGCTCAGATATCTCGTCAAAGCCGTCGGCGCCGGACATGGTCGAGGTAGGAGAGATGCGTTCGCCAACTTGCATGCGCGCGACGGTTGTAGGATTTCCAAACGCACTTGACTTGAACTTGACGTCAACGAGCACCCATTCCCGCACCTACCGATAGCATTTTCTGCCTCTCCATCCTCCTCGTGAAGGTTTGTGGACCTGTTAACAGCCAATTCACACAAGCTGCGCAAAAGATGGACACGGGAGGGCCTCTCGATCAACTCCAGGGCGCGTTTTCTGCTGTGGACTCGCTCACCGCCTTATTTGACCGAATCACATGTACCGAGGCGCTAGTGAGCCTGGTCAGCACTTGCCACGCCCTCTGGGACGGCCCATTCTCGCGCACACAGTCCACTGCCACTGAGCCGGCGAAGCAAATTGGGCGCGAGGATGTCGAGCGCAGGCGTAGGCATCGATTGGCTGTGCTTGCTTCAAAGGTTGGTGGTGATCCGTCGCAGCTGCTGCAGGCGCCTGCCGACCTCGACTGGAGCGGTTGCAACCTCGACGTGAACGACGTTCGGGCACTTGCTGGGCTGTGTGTCAGGCCACCACCCTTAAACAAACAGGTGCAAGCGACCACCCTCAAGCTCCGCAGGACAAGCAGGGGTATTCTGATCGGAACGCTGGTGGGTCGTGCAGAAACAGTCGACCTCAGAAACCGCGGCTTGTCCACGCTTGAGTGCACTCTCATCTCTGTCCTCTTGAAGTTCACTCGCGCCCTGACGGTGACCAACCTTCTGAGCAATCAGCTCGATGCAGAGGCCACCACGATGCTCGCTGAGGTCGCCAAGCAGAAGGGTATCTCACTCTGCGGCATCCGGCGCGATCAGACCACCGCTGACTTCCGCAACAAAGGCCTCAAGCTGCCCGATACGTACCTGTTGGCCTCGGACCTGTCACAGGCCGTTGTCACAGGCGCGCTGACGTCCGTCGACCTCAGGGGCAACAAGCTCGGCGACAAGGGCTGGGGTGCCATCTTTGCCGCCATCTGTGGAAACAAGGACAGCAAGATCATGTCTTTGGACGCGTCCTCCGAGACCATCAGCCCTGCTGGTGTCAAGCTGATCGCCGAGGCGCTCCGCACGAGCGTCACAGGCGCGCTGACGGTGACCAACCTCCTGGGCAATTGGTTTGATGCGAAGTCCGCCAAGATGCTCGCTGAGGTTGCCAAGCAGAAGGTTATCTCACTCTGCGGCATCCTGCGTGACCAGACCACCACTAACTTCTCCAACCAGAACCTCAGGCTGCCCGATGCGATCCTGCTGGCGTCGGACCTGTCACAAGCCGTTGTCACAGGCGGGCTGACGGTGGCCAACCTCTTGGGCAATCAGCTTGATGCAGAGGCCGCCAAGATGCTCGCCGAAGTCGCCAAGCAGAAGGGCATCTCGCTTTGCGGCATCCAGCGTGACCAGACCACCGCTGACTTCCGCAACAAAGACCTCAAGCTGCCCGATACGTACCTGTTGGCCTCGGACCTGTCACAGGCCGTTGTCACAGGCGCGCTGACGTCCGTCGGCCTCAGGGGCAACAAGCTCAGGGACGAAGGCTGGGGTGCCATCTTTGCCGCCATCTGTGGAAACAAGGACAGCAAGATCATGTCTTTGGACGCGTCCTCCGAGACCATCGGCCCTGCTGGTGTCAAGCTGATCGCCGAGGCGCTCCGCACGAGCGTCACAGGCGGGCTGACGGTGGCCAACCTCTTGGGCAATCAGCTTGATGCAGAGGCCGCCAAGATGCTCGCCGAAGTCGCCAAGCAGAAGGGCATCTCGCTTTGCGGCATCCTGCGCGATCAGACCACCGCTGACTTCTCCAAGCAGAGCCTCAATCTGCCCGATGCGATCCTGCTGGCGTCGGACCTGTCACAGGCCGTTGTCACAGGCGCGCTGACGTCCGTCGGCCTCAGGGGCAACAAGCTCAGGGACGAGGGCTGGGGTGCCATCTTTGCCGCCATCTGTGGAAACAAGGACAGCAAGATCATTGCTATGGACGCGTCCTCCGAGAACATCGGCCCTGCTGGTGTCAAGCTGATCGCCGAGGCGCTCCGCACGAGCGTCACAGGCGCGCTGACGAGCATCGACCTGTCCTCGAATCAGCTCACCAACTACAGCGAAGACATGATGGGCATCAAGGAGCTTGCCGCCGCTCTTGGTGCCAACGGCGCCTTGACCAATTTGAAGTAAGTTCGGCCAAACGTGTGGGCAAAACTTTGAAATTCCCTTGATTGCCGTTGCCTTTGCTTCTGCGATGTTCGCAGTTTGGCGGGGAATTGGCTCGGTCCAGAAGGCGCCAAAGCACTTGCCGAAGTTCTTTTGGTCCATTGCGGCCTGACGAGCATCGACCTGTCCTCAAATAATCTCACCAACTACGGCAGGGACATGACGGGCATCAAGGAGCTCGCCGCCGCTCTTGGTGCCAACGGCGCGTTGACACGAGTCGACGTCCGCCACAACAACATCGCGGGCGACGGCGCTGCGCAGCTCGCAGCCGCTGTCCTCGGCAACCTCAAGATCGAGATGTTCAACGAGATCCCGATCAAGGCGATGCGCGCCAACTCGCTCATGGAGCTGGACCTGAATGGGGAGGGCGTCGGCATCGCGGGCGTCATGGTCGTGGCGGGACTCATACCCGTTATGGACGCGCTGACGCGGGTTGATGTCCGCTTCAACAACCTCAGTGAGCAAGGAAAGGAGGTGCTCAATGCGGTTGGCCGAAAAGGTCTTCAACTTATTCTGTAAATCCATGAGCGCGAGAGCTTTGATGATCTGTGTGAATGTAGGAAAGTGGGTAAGAAACGGACACAGGCACCGATCCGGTGGTCAGAACTACAGAACCGAACGTGCGTGCATTAACACCATAATGTGTCCAACTCGACTGTCCATGATCTCGTTCATCTCGATTCAATCAACGAATCTCGTCGGCGAGTCGGTGCAAAAAAAGCTAAGCCTCCTCAAGCGCCTTCTCTCGGGCGGGTCGGGAGGAGGGAGCTCGTTGGACGTTGCGCCGCTGGAAGGGCACCTACCAACTCACAGTTGAGATACAATTTTCGCCTGTGTTTCCTCGTCGCGAACGCGAACAGACGGTCCGGGACCACGGGTCTCGCACGTCTTTCTTTCAAAAAGGCCAGATCAGAACGATATCAGAACGACACACGAGAACGCGCACCGCCTTGGCCACTACCACACGTATGTTCGGGGCCGTGGGCGCGTGGGGCCGCGGCGCGAGGATGCCAATCCCTCAAGGGAGGAGAGCACGTGAGTGCTGAACTACTGATGATGTTTGTGATGTGTTAACGCGCAAGGGTGAGAGGCCCACCCGTGCCACCCGCGTTCACACATCACACCTCGGGAGGTCCTCACACCGCGTTCACGGGACCTGTGGTGCTGCGTCTTGCCATGAACGTGAACACCTCTGTACGTGTTGTGTGTAGTCAAGTCAAGTCTATACATAAACAACAGACAACCATACGGAAGCCTATCGAATGTGCTCCGGAAGCCAGCAGTGGAGGACGGGAGTAGGCGGAGATGACGGAGGGGGTCCATCTAGAGG